>QWDQ01000079.1:0-93646 GCA_003868215.1 Pseudophaeomoniella oleicola
GTGTCTCATGAGTGCCTCAATTGGGAAATGGCAAACCGCCCTCCATCGTCGAATTCGGATCATGATCATCTAGATGGGGGGGGAGATGGGGGTTTGATTGGTGATAGGGGAAGGAGGATTGGTAACAGTAGATACAGTATAGGAGGGAAGGGTAGATAGGCAGGACTTTGTATCTTGTGACGTGGTTATCGGTGATAGGTTTTCTTCGTTGCCGCTGTCAAGACTGCATATACAGTAAGGAGTGGACAAGGTTGTTGTTGGAATCTCAGGTCGGATGCACAGTGATAATGCATGCATGCATAAGGTATGTGCAGTATTCATTTCCTACCATCTGTTGCCTTACATACAGTTCCCTTCGGTTTCATGATATGCATGTATACCTTACCGACTGCCGCCTCATTTCGTAAATCCATACATCAAGCTCCCAACGCTTACTCGGTCTCGCTGTTGATACCAATTCCCCAGAACCAGACGCTCAAATACTATTACACAGTCGTGACTTTTCCACGAACTATTGTCCTTTTGCATGCAAAATATCGCTTGTTCCCATTTTCCCAGATGCAAAAATATCAATCCACACGCAACGCATAAAAGTCGGTCTTCATAGTCCTAGCCTGAACTTGCAAGGACTTTACAAGCCGGACATGATACCCGAGGATCTTCTCTCCCGCTTTCCTCGCCACACCACCTCTCAACCCAACTCCTATACTGATACGTTCCGCCGAAGTGTTGGCATGCTCTTCTCCATTTGGCACCATGACTTCCGCAACTTCTGACCATGTTGACCAACGCTTTATCATCCCAGTACTTCTTATCTCGGGGGACAAATTTGCCGCAGCTTTGACAAAATTTGACAGTCTCTGAACGGTTCCAACCACTGGATAGACGGGTAAGGAAATGGTGGAGGTCGCGTTCGTAGTCGGTAAGAGATTGTGGAGCTGGGAACATGGCGACTGGAAGCTGGAAGGTAAAATCGAGAAGAGAGAATGAGAGGGATAAAAAGGCGAGTTGTTTGCAGCTTAGACTAAGGGAGGCGCGGTCGAACAAAGTAAGATGCTGAAATATCTGGAGTAGAATCTCGGTAGGGAGTGTGGTTAATTTTCTGCCTTTGATATTCAGCGGTGAAAAGCTGGAAGGCTCTGAAATGACTGCTGGTGGAAGTTTTACCACCTCGGTTTCGAAGGTTAACGGCATGTTGTGTAGTAAGTGAATGTAAGGCTAAGGGCAAAAGACGAGGTTCGAGACGTTCGAGACGTCCCGGGCTGTATGGTGCGACAATAGATATGTAGTATTCGATTTTCTGAAAGGTAGTGGTCAAATAGAAGTGAAACAGAGTAACGAGCGATGAGGTATCTGGTGTACGAAGCGCCTTGTGTTTCCAGGAATATTGTCGCAAGATTGTGACTTCGAAGCAAATGGACAGCGATAGTCCTCTTGAGGATGGGTCAACGTTGCATCAACGGCCCAAACAAAAGCCCACTTCGATTCCAATAGTCTTTAGATCTCTGTTCTAATATCTTGATCTCTGATGGCGCCACCCCCGACTTCTGTTTCAAGTGATCCAAAGAAAATGAACTGTGAGTCTTTGCGACGCTTGAAGGCCCAAGTGCTTGCTGAAGATATAAGTAATCAAAGATAACTTGGACATTTTCACTCTTATCCCTCTCGTCGTCGGCATCTGGTGGGTCACTGCGCGCTCTCGGTCGGCCGTCAGTGCCAAGACCGGATTGGTTCCCGTCGTCTCCGCTCAAATTTTGCTTATGCGCTTCCGTACTGGGCTGCTCCTTGTAGCCCGTAATTGGGTTCATTTTTACCGGAATCAGCCGTGATAGATGATCCAGATCTTTCGCAAGTAAATTGCACCACGTTATTTCTTTCAGCGTCAGGATAGCCGACCTAGTCCATATATCCGGCCCGAGCGTACACATTTCTTGGACCAAAGTGCGCAAGAATCTGAAAATTGTAGGATCTGGGATTGTGGGCAAGACCCTCTCTTGCGCACCATTACTTGGCAACGGCGTACCATTTGTGACACTTTCACCCGCATCGCCGAAGTCGTGGGGAACGATTGGCTCCCACAAATATCGCAGCGCCGTCTTCTTTCGATGCTTGGGCAATGACCTGAGACTCCTCTTCACAACATAATTTGCAAGAATCTTGTGATGTTCCGTAATTACCGAACGCGCGTCGCGAAGGTCGAATTGTGTAGGTGACGAAGACAGACGTTGGGAAATTGTCCGAATCGTTCGCAGCAGAAGACAAGATTTTGCAGCGAACAAGTCTGTCACTTCCCCATCAGATGAATCCGTTAACGAACGGGAGAGCTGCACTATATGCTTCTGCATAGAGGCAAATGCCGCCTGCAAGCTTTCCGTGTGTGCTCCGGAGAGTACGTCCATATCGCTTGTCTGCAACACCTTTTCGATTCCTCGTACTGTAAGCTTAGATCCTCTTGTGTCGTCGTCACTTCCATGTCCTTCTATATCTGACTCATCGTCCTGTTCATCTTCGATGATGGCCGACCATTTGACGCTCTTGATCTGAGATATGAACTCTCTTGATTGTTGGGTTCTCGTGACCCAAGAGTCCAAGTGTTCGGCCAGTGCAAGGTCATCACCCGCCAAACCAAGGTGTCGCCTGATCAACTCCTGTCTGAAACCAGAGGCCCCATCAGTAAGTGCCGAAGAAGTGAATTCCGAATCCCATAGAGACATAGATTCAAGTCCAAGGTTCGGCCTCAATAATGACCTTTCAAGCTGTGCAGTGACATCCGCTAGTTGATTGGATTGAGCTTCGAGGATTGACCTTATGCGTCCATTGAAGCACCGACGCAGCTTTTCCAATATATCTGCTGGATCGTGGCTGGGTATCGAACTCCAAGTGCCGAGCCATATGCATAGTACTCTTTTCCGAATTGATATTATCTCGTCAATAGATTCGATAGCGTGAAGCTGAGACGATAAACCCAACATGAGGCCTTCAGACGCATTTTGAGACCAATCTTTGCAGAGAGAGAGAGCTTCTGCTTTGGAAACCTCAGCAAACTTGACCCAAGGGATGAAATTCTGAACTTCGACTGGTATGCACGTTCCATACGTATCCAACGCAAGTTCGTCGAGATTCATCAAAGCAGCATCCTGAACGAGGGGTTGACCGCGGAGACTTTTGAAGGCGTCCGAAACGCGTCTGCCAAATAGAGCTTGAGAAGTACGAAGTGTCTCAACGAACAATCGCACAGCCTCATCGATGTTTTCAGGATTACCTATACCTCCATTCAAGAGATGCTTGATGGCTTCAAAGCGGATATATTGGAAGTGCTTCACCGCGTCGGTCGAGGAAGAGCTTGTGGCAAGACAAAAGGCACAAATAGCCTCGATGAGCCGTTCGGTAGGCACTTTCATTGATTCAAATTGTCGATCGATACGTCTCAGCAATTTCCGGCGTAGAAATGCAATTTGTTTTCGAAATGACTCTAGCAATTCTGCTGCCGCTTCATTCTGCGAGAGCGTTTTGTGCAGGAGCCGAGAGATCGTGAGTAGCTTCGCTGCGAGCAGCACAGATCCTTTTATCTTAAACAGCCTTGATATGGCAGCCTTACATTTTTGCAACAACATCAACTGACCAGAATATGACCATCTGGAGTGTCCTGGTTCCGTTAGAGCGATCCAGGACTGCCGATAAAGAGATAATTACCCTGGTTAATCTTGTCGGAATGCGAAGTCTGCGCTTCTTTTAGTTTGCCTTCAACCAGCTCAGAATTGCAATTGACACCGATCTGAGTAAACTGGAACTCCGCATCTTGCATACGATGGTCGATTTGGGAGATCCTTTCGGCGGTGTCAAGAAGATCTCGGTAGCTTGCTCTTCACCTTGTCAGTAACTTTTGCTTTCCGGTGCATGTAGATATTTACCCTACGAGACTCCGAAGTCTTTCTTTATTTCCCGTTGCATCGGAACGTAATTGTTTTTCTAGCTGCCGCGTCGTGGCCAGGGGATATCGAAATGCGTCTTCCCAGGATTTGAATGAGCGGGAATCTGGAACATCTGTTGCCATTGCTAAATCCCCAGCAGCCTACTGGGCCCTTATCCCAGACTGCTTTAGGAAGTATCGCCTTGGTAGCTTTTCATGCCGACTTATGGACGTGTTGACCCGTGTGCATATTGTAAGTCGTGAGATGTCCTCAGGTGGATGATGAACATCCCGCTGAAAAGTATCTCCGATGGCCGATGATCCACTAAATCTGTGAACGCGAGTTTCGTTCTCAGAGTATCGAAGTAGTATTTTGCAAATCGCACTCGATGTCAAATATCAGCAGTTATCCATACTAGCTAGGAGTATTCCTACGATGGTAAAATGCCTGTACAGAAGCCCCATTACTAACCATCGACTCCGTCATCGCTGACATGAAGAACCTTAACGGGCGATCAATCACGTTAAATTACTACGTACTTTAAACCCATAACATGACTACGAGAACTTTTGTACCTACAGAACCATTGTCCGAGGATACCTCGTTTGCTCACCTATCATGCTTCTAGATATTGTTTCGAGATGATATGCGTTATTGAGGATGATCCATGGCTTACAAGGAATCTGCTGTCGATATTACCCGCAACTGAGAACGAGCAGGACCTACATCTTGACCAATATGCAGAACTCTTTTTGGCCATTCAGGTGGCATGAATGAAGTCCTGCTTAGACTGTACAGATACCGGAGACCGTCGATGTTAATCATGTTGATGGCAAAGCAATATAAGCACGGAGGCCGCAAGGCTACCAGTAGAAAGTACGAACCGATGCATATTGAGAACATGAAATGGAGAGCAAAGGTTGGCACAGGTTTCGCATCAAGAGGAACAGGGAATTATCAGCTTAACTAATAAAAAAGACATTATATTCACAGCGACCAAGCTAGCTAGCTGTACAATGGCCTGTCTTGAAACTTTCGTAGATGCCCGTTGAGTCTCGTTCGGCAGCCCTTGCCTTGGCCTGATAGTCGATGTACCTAGTATGGGCTGCACCAAAATAATATGAAAAGGTCTATTGACATTGTAAGAATAGTATGACTTTGAGGACCTGTCATATGTAGAATATGTGGTGATCAAAGGTGACGCAGACCACACATGATCATCGAAGTAGATTAAGTGGGGGAATGATGAGAACGGTATCGCTGATTGACAGATTGTATAGGTCGTGACGGGTTGGTAGAAGTGGTTGAAGGGTAGTATTATTGATATAGCGTTTGTTCGAGGCTTATTATGACCACTGCTTTGTCTCTTTCTCCTTCAATCCTCCCATGCGATCTAAATCTAACGATTGAAATCGCTCAGCATCTGATGCTTGATATGGAGGCAAGGATTCTTCTTCGACTGGTTCCATGCCAATACTGCCTGTCTCGCCAATGCGAACGACGACGACCTTTCCACTCATCCGTTTCCCTTCCTTGTCCTCTTCGTCAGGGAAAGTGATGCGGATTTCAGGTACCGGGCTGGTTGGTGGACTATCCGAGTTTTCCAGAAGTTCGCGCTTCTCGTTGTAAACATAAACCGATTGTGCTCTAGCACCATTGTAAGGAGTGGCGGTGATTGTTAGGCGACGATGGTTAGATGACATCGACTTCGAATGGGTGGGCAAAATTGATTCCTTGCGGGCCTGACGTCTTCGGCGGAGGAAGAAGAGAACACCAACCAGCAAGAGTCCAAGACAAACCAGACCGAGGAGTACCACAATCAGATCGAGCTGCGATGGGTCTAAGACATCATCATGATCATCTGAGTCGTCCCTAGCAACCAATTGACTGAAATGATCCATTGCCGTGTGTATAGAGAACGTGGCGTCTTCGTGAGAGTGATTTCAAACTAGGCACAAGGAGTCTGTCGTCAAAATTGAATCTTGTCGGCTCTTGTTCCACGTGTAATTGGGTCGAGGGAAATAATGAACGGGTATGCTTTGCTCGGATTGCTTTTGGAGTGACAACGAATGTTGTGATTGGCGGATCGAACGAATGGCAGCAAGGAACTTCGGCAAAAGAATGAAGCCGAATACCTGCTCAAGAAGGAAGGGATAGAGGTTTGTTAGGAAGGAGACGCCAATACCGGGCGTTGATTGACTTGAGGATTGTGGTATTGGGATGGAAGTAAGGGAGAAAGAAAGGAAAGGGAGAAGGGAGGAGAAGGCTGGAGTAAGTACAGCAGCGAGCGGCTCTGGGCTTATGATGGGGCCAATCCTCTAATCTGGGCCGGAGCGGGCTCTATGGGAACGAGATGATATTATTAGGGGGGATTTTGTGACGACAGAGTGGTCCGCTTTGCGTGCAGGAAGTTTTCCTTCCTTCCTTTCTCTCTTTGTCTACTTGCCGCCCGTGGCTCTCCTCTTCTCCTTTCACCTATTGTCTTTCCCACGGCTTGTAGATGTGGGAATTATTGAAGTTGACGGTCCTTTAGTTCCACATAACGGGTATGGCGTTCAATTGTTGATTTCCTTTGATTATTTTGGAGCGAACTGACCTTTCCTGTTCCTGATTGCGTTTGATTTCCTTCGTGGCCGCTGGCCAATCTAATGTCGAGAGTTCCTGAACTCTCCCCACACTCATTGAGTGAACTTGCCGTTATTTGCACCGAGTGGGAAAGTCTCCCGACAAACACCCAAGGTGATTGGATAGAGAGTTACGATGGCGCTGAAAAGCGTTGACGCTAAAACATTGAGGGCAATTTCCGAGATTTCCTTTTCTAACAAAGTCGCTGGGCTATGCTGGTGACTGCGATGCAACAAGACCAATAATAACAACATTTATGAAGTTGTAATAATAGTAACCACTCTCTAATCTCCTTTCTCGTGATCTTCCACATAAACAATCGAAGTCGGAGGATGCCTTGCCTACGAGTCTTGTATATACATGATCATGGTTAGAGATGAGTACCGAGTTCGACGTCAACCCGACCATTCATTCCTCTCGACTGACTTCATATAGAACTTGTGCTCACACCAGGAATTGGAACAAACGGAGTCGTCGGTCCCAGTTCTACTGGTGTAAGTAGGCCTGAGTATGGTCAGAGCAGCTCCTTTTGAGGCTCGCTGTAGTTAGGACGGGTTACTATGTGTATGAGTAGTACATATGCAGGATCAAAAGGAACCCTGGCAATCTACTGATCTTTTTGAATTATGGTCTCTTCCTCAGACATAGGAATGCTTCAAGTTTCGCAAGAAAAGATAGCAGAGACTTCTTATATAGAAGGTTAGACAAGCCTCGTCACCGGGAGTCCTCACTGCTCGGGGGCATTGCTACGACAGTAACGATCTCATCCTTGCAATCTGTATAATTTCATTGCTTCGAGACAATAATATCACTCCTCCTTGTGAATCCTCTGACTCGTGATTCTCAGCGGTCACCAACTTTCGGGTCTTTGCAACACCAGTCGTTTCGTATCGACCACAACTTGAAATATAAGAGGCTTGATGGTTATCTAAAATTCCATTGGCGGCCTAGGCAGTGTACATGTGTTATTAAGCACCTCGCTGATGTATCCATCCTACCATCTTGTTGCATGCACTAACAGCAGAGTGGGCGAAATACATACAGCATCAACCCCGAGCATCGCAGACAACAAAAATGTCCTGTTTTGCATCCTGCGAGCCTGGGCGAACCGATGCGAGAGCACCAGCCGCTCATACACTCTGTGGCGGGAGGGTTAGCTGCAGGAGCTGCAGTTATTCGTGAGGGATATTCCTTGATACTTGCATCACAAAGCTGGATGATATAGATGTTAGTGGCTAGCACTGATCGCACTAAGAATGCGGGCAAAATATCGAAAGGCGATTTAAACCGCTCTACTAACGAAGTTCTTCGGTATGATAAGTTGGGTCTAGAAACGGCGATTCTGAATATTGCACCTTGCTGCAGCTATTATTTACCCGTTCCCGAAGCCGTTCTGGAGATTTAAGGTAGTTGAAATCAGCTGCTTTGCTGTACGGAGAGTTCAGAACTGTTTTCTCAGGTGTTGCAGCGGAAAGATAATGTAAATAGGTTGGGTATATACTGGTCACCTATCTGGCTGGCAGCAACATGGCGTGGGATTAAAGGTAACTCGCATCGGGTGAGCTGCATATTCAACAGTGTATAGTAATATCATCATCTTATACACAGCATAGACGATATATGACTCCAACGACCGGACCTTGCGTGTGTTTGAACCATCGAAGATCGCTGCAAGTGAGATCGGTCGTCAAGATCTGGCGCCTATGTTGATGATCCCTTTGGATTTTCATGCGGATAGAAAATGAAAGGCACATGGATCATGAGCAGTTGTAGAAACTGGGAACCGCTTAGAGGAACAGGAGGATCGTCGATGGTGGAAGCTGGCTTCCCCCAACGTCGCTGCTTGTCACTGATTGACTTTCCCTCCCATCTCCCCCAATCAACCCCCAGGACAAGGAAGCAAAAGTGGAAAGGGGAAAGATGGCGAAAAGTGATCTGCGGCAAGGCAAGATAAGGCGCCTCACGCATCCATTTCCCACGCTTTGACCAAGCGCCCGGTCGTTGACACCACCTCATACCTCAACTTTTCTACTACTACGTAGTAGTATGAGTACTGTAGCTTTCTCTCCGTTGTCAGATGTATGAAACACGCGTGTCTCTCATCCCTCAAGCCCGAGGACAGCAAATACTGCGGTCAGTTGTACATGGTGACCTTTTCTAAGGTTTCGCTGTGTTCAGCCGAGAGAGAACGTGTGATACAATTCATAATAAGTGAGGACGTGTCGGTGAGCTATTGGAGATGTCTACCTACATACGTATATAGTTGTCGATCCTGCATCGCACTTGGAGGCGGTCAGCGGGAGAGAGAAATGGAAGGACTGCGCGGATAGGACCACGTCAAATCGGCATGAATAGCTCGATGTTGACTGGCCCCCAAATTGATCTACAACCAAGTTGCCGTCACTGTGCCTGTAAAAAGGGAATAAATCTGCCCCAAGATGTAGGGCATTACAGGTATCAGTATGTACTGCATGAGAAGGATGATTCGAAACATTATGTCTAAGTAGGATTGATACCATCTACAAGGATCCTCCGAGATGGCGACAGATGAAGTTGGCATGCAATACCGCATGCAGCGAGCGCTATCATGGTCGACTTTCCAGTTGTTCTTTGCTCCGTAAGCCTCCGGATTATGCAGGCTCGACAGCCACCGAGTTTCCACTCGTACGATTGGCATCGGCCATCCTGCTGCTATCAACATGTCTCAGAGACCACAGACAAGATGGCGGAGCCAAGGCACACCGGTAAGCATACGCCGTGGGAGTGCATTGCAAGGCCGATATCACTGAAGAAGCCCATTTTGAAGGCATCATGGACATGTGATCTTCTGTGATAGGACTTACGGTTCCACGTACAGCTCCCAATCCTTCAGGCTCAATCTCTGACTCTCCGGTTCTTCGTTATCCACTGAAAAGCCAAGGGTATCCCGGGATAAATAAAAAGACATCTTTGATTGGGCCGATGCTTTTACTGTAGTCGTTCAAGATTGGTTTAGGCGAAATGATGCACACGGGCACTAACTTAAGAGTATGATGATAGTGTAAACGAACAAGGTCAAAGCCGCCTAGCGAAATGCAAAAGATGTGCTTCAGGTAGGTGTCAAGTGTACAAGTGGTATTGACGGAAGCATCTAGTCAAGGGCGAGTGAGAGAATAGTTAAGATTAGGAAGAAGACTCGAGCATCTACAGCTATTACCGCATCAGTGGTCAAATATGTAAAGAAAGAGCTTCCCATTCCATGTACATACATATAGGTAGTATTTGGACAGCTTCACAACATCGAAGGGATATACATACCCATGGTTTTTATCATTTTTCTTTCTTTCTAAACACAGAGCAAAATAATCAAGGAAAGGAACACCATAGCTACTCAATATCAACCCACACCATGATGAATGCTGCATTTATCTCCATCTTCAGGCGTGCTGGAAAGAAGAGCAACCAGCCATATAGCGTTTGTACCCGATGTAGTAATAAGGTGCACCCCCAACTTTTACCTCGAACAGTCACTGGGTCCAGACAAAGCCCCTCACAAGTACCGTAGTGATGCTGAAACTCACCTGGGTGCCTAGTAGCCTGCCCTACCTTGCCCTAGTTAGGTATACCTGGCCATCATTTCTTAACTAGGATCTCACCCCCAAGCCCACTGTCTCCATTCCGAAAATGACTGCCCCAAGCCGAAACAGTAGTTAACTTAGTCAGGTAAATTAAAGACCCATGATGGACCTGACCACCAGAAGAGCCGAAAAGTTGATTGACATCTGACTGATACTTTTCACACGATCAACTTTTTTATATGACATACCACCAAAACTCGGCCAACAACCAGATTTCTGCTTCACTTCCCCATTCTCTACGATCTTGTACGACTTTACGGACCACCTACACGCATTGCGCTTCGTATTGAATGCGCAGCTTGCGATAATCCCACTGTAATACCCTTCTTTCTGTTCGATCCACCGCAAGCCCTCCGAAACTGATAGCCTCATCCCTCCCTTCACCCTTCTTGAGTCGGCTCTAGCATTCCTCAACCACGCATCCTGCATAACCTCCTTGCAGCGCCAGTTCTACATTTTCCATTCTCCCCTGGCTCAAGCACCCAAAAAACAACAATTACAACGGCTTGTTGAAGTGTCTACCTCGCATTGCTACATGAGAGGAAGTCCCTAGGATCAGGCGCATTTGACCAGGCGAAGAGGGGAAGGGTCATCCTGTATGCAGGCAATTTGCATGACCGCTGCTTGCTTTGACTTGCCTTCCGACAGGTCGTGGGCGCAAACAAAGGGCTGGCTGATAGCCTAGAAACGCCTTGCATCCGACTGGTTTCAACCTGCGATCGCATCTTTCCCACCGCTCAGACCACTTCCTTTCAACTTGTCTTCTTTTTTCGCTCACCACATACGACGTCAGTACAGTGTACCTAATTCCTGTGTCGCTCTGAGCATCAATATTTTCTGGTATGTCGCACGAACCACTGTTTGCTCTGACCGTGGGCAGGTCTGTGTATGTGCTCCTGTGCTGACCTCTGGAATTTCCAGTCTATAGCATTGATTCTTGATCAGATACCCTTGTCCTGTTCATATTCCTCATCAACCTGCGCATACCCTCTTTCTACATAATTCTTGTCCATACGACACCAACGACCTGTCCATAAAATCAAGTTTTTGACCGCATTCGTATTCATCACTCGACCACAATGTCAAACGGACTATCTGTGCAGAATGTAAGGCAATCCAGTCGTGGTCTTCGTAGATAAGTACTAATTGCCATACAGTCCCGAGTACATAAACTTGGCACGTTTGAACCATCTACGGGTGGTTCCGGTAACGCATCTTACAATATGAGCAACGGGTTTGGTAGTGCGAAGGCGAACTGGGGAGGTAGTATCTGGGGAAATGGAGGTCTCAAGGGAAACTCGATCGACGGATCGACTGATGTTTTCCGTCGCAAAGGTAGCGTGCCTTTCTGCTATCTATGCATCTGAAAACTAATACGAGATCTTCTTTAGGCTCACTTGCTACTTCCGTAGCCGAAGAAGTTGAGGGAAAGACAGGTTCAAGCTCCTTGCTCGAATCATCTGAGTCGGAAGGATGGAATCGAAACCACAGAGTTCCGTGGACAGTGAACGGGACCAATGTCAACCAGAACAGTTCCTTGTCTCCAGTGAGGCAGCGTTTGACCGAACCAGCCGGTACGAATCAAGCTGCTCACAATACTGGAAGAAGCACATCTCCTTTCTTCACTCTCAATGCGGATGTAGAGGGTCATGAAGGCCTCAGCAACCTACAACAGCGACTTAGCCCTCCGGCCGCTAATGGGTCGTTACAACAGATACCTGATGCTAGTCCGTTCGGCGGATTTTCTACGAGGCAACTCGAGGGCATTTCCCCGTCAACCACATCTTCTGTCCAGCATATGCCGTCTCTATCAAGGTCTATAAGTCACAATGACACTTACGTTGCGAGAGGTAACTTTACTGGAGCAAACGATGGGACCATATCGCGGACACTTACCACGTCCTCGATTCCAACAAGCCGTGCACCGGGCTCCGGAGCACATCCGCCTCTAGCTCACGGTGGCCAAACTTCATCTTCCACAAAAGTTCAACGACCTTCTCACTCATCTCATCCTTCCTTCCATACTATTGCCTACGACAGTCTTGACCGTTCAGGAGGAGAGGATATTGAATTTGTCCCAAATTTTGCCAGACTGAATTTGCAAAATGGAGATTCGTTCACCAGCATTCAAGCTGGGGACGCTGTCTCCACGCATATGCTCACTCCGAGGGATGTCGCATCTGATCGCCAGAAGTATCAGCTTCCGCAGTCATCTGCGTATCCAACACCCATGTCTCAGGGATTTGAAGCCCCTCAGGAACAAAATTATCAATATGCGCCACAAGGATATCTCAAGAATGGGACTTCCAATATCAATGGCTATATGACCTCCAATCCTGGCAACTACCGTAGAGGCATCGCCAATCAACCTTACTCTTCTTCCAGTACTCCACCCAACATGCCAGACATGCTGAACCCGTCAAGCCAGATTTTTTCGGTCCGAGGCTCAGATACATCAGCTGCTGCTCTGGATCGAAAGCTGAGAGGTCTTCAACCATTGCAACAAGAACCCGCTAGTTATATTCCAGGGCAGATCAATCAGCAGGCCAATTCACAGGGGCGCATGTCTTACTCACCCTACGAATACGCATCATACCCTGCGGCTCGTATGACCCCGTTGACCAATGTGTATGGCATGCCTCCCTATGTGGGACTTGTGCAGGCCCCAGTGGGACCACGATATCAGTCGCGCGACGAGCCAATTCGCAGTGCGTTGCTTGAGGAGTTCAGAACCAACAGCAGGACTAACAAGCGTTTCGAGTTGAAAGTGAGTGATTCTTTTTGCCGTGAAATGAGCATAGCCACTGACAATGCAGGATATTTACGGCCATGTCGTTGAGTTTGCGGGCGATCAGCATGGTTCACGCTTCATCCAGCAGAAGCTCGAGACAGCCAATAGCGATGAGAAGGATCAGATCTTTAAGGAGATCCAGCCAAATTCTTTACAGCTTATGACCGATCTCTTTGGGAACTACGTTATCCAGAAGTTGTTCGAACACGGCAATCAGACACAAAAGAGGATTCTTGCAAATCAAATGAAAGGGCATGTGCGCTCGTTGTCCGTCCAGATGTACGGCTGCCGTGTTGTTCAGAAGGTAATGTTCCCTGTCTGCTTGTGAAGTATCATTTCCACTGACGTTTGAAGGCTCTGGAACACATTCTCACCGATCAACAAGCAGCTCTCATCAACGAGTTGAATGGGAAAAGTCTTGTCCTCGAATGCGTCCGAGACCAAAACGGCAACCATGTGATCCAGAAGGCTATTGAGCGAGTACCTCCGGAACATATCCAATTCATCATTGATGCTTTCTTGGGTCAGGTCGCCCAGTTGGCTACTCACGCATACGGCTGCCGAGTCATTCAGAGAATGCTCGAGCATTGCAAGGATCCATCTAGACGACAGATTCTTGACGAGCTGCATGCCTGTATCCCAAACCTGATCATCGACCAATTTGGTAACTATGTCATCCAGCATGTTATCCAACACGGAGACGAGACAGACAGGTACATGATAGTGTCTATTGTCGTCAGCAACGTTCTTGGATATTCGAAGCACAAATTTGCAAGCAACGTGGTTGAAAAAAGTATCGAATGCGGTGCACCTCAGCAACGCGCTGAGATACTTCGATTATTGACAGCTCCTAACGAGCAGGGCGAAACACCAGTACTGGCGCTTGTCAGAGATCAATACGGAAACTATGTCATTCGTATGTCACATCTTTAGCCGTTTTCGTAACCACCGCTAACGTTTGTCCAGAAAAAGTTCTTAACGTATTGAAGGGAGTCGAGCGAGATAATATCATCACCCAGATCCGACCTCACATTCCCAGCTTGAAGAAGATCAGCTGTGGAAAGCAGATCATTGCGATAGAGAAGATCATTCTCGATGCTGACTATGAAACAAATCAAAGCTCTCAAAGCAGTTCCCTTCCGAGCACAAACGCGAGCACTGTTGACGGTCCCGTGACGCCTGGTGCGTGTACCGACGCCGGGTCACCTCTCGCCTCCTTGAACGGATCTATTGATGAAGCCACAGTCAAGACACCTACTGGCCGCGCAATTGTCTCGGGGGTTGGATTGAACGCCGGTGCCTAGTGCTGGATCGTCCTGCCTTCTCACTTTCTTCACACTTAACTGTACAAAATTTCGATGCAACATTCATGAATGGGTCACTATGCCTGCGGCAGAGGGCTTGTCACTACTGCTACTTCAACTTGGCGTTATTTGAAGGAGATTGTGAGAAACCTGGGAATTGACCGAGCTCGGGGTTTTCTTTTCCATACATTTGCCTTATCCGGAGCACAGGTTCTATCCTCCCTTTCTGCGTCGTAGGGGAATATACTGGATAATGAGACTAACGACTACGATGGGTATCAAAAAAAACATGACTTTCATAGGTAGATATATGCGGGTTGGTGTTCAGGCTGAGGATGCTTTCACGTTTACATCCCTTAGACTATGGTCGAGAATAGCTTAGGTACTCATTTATTGTAATTTACTTACGCGATGTACGAGTTTTTGTTCATGATATAAGGTCTCTTGTGATAAGCATATTGTCCCTATGTTGCTTTGACTATCTGTGACCTACAGTGCTGAAGTCGGTTTTGCTATTGAGTGAAGCTACACCTCAAGATGTTAGGTATCTTTCTATTTCGGGTATATGATGAGTGATGGTAGTGTTTGCTCTCAGATCAGGGATCGAGATGAAGATGGTATTCAACTGTGGATAGCCATATTGACCACCATTTATCGAGGCGTAGAGTCACAGCAGACCTTGATGTCACCATGTAGACGATATTAGGTGCCATCATTTTATGTCTCGCAACACAACGAACCGCTTCTATCATGTGAGGATTCCAGAGCAGCAGATACAGGGCGAATGACCTTCTTCCACCAGCAGAGAAATGAATGAACAGTTCTCAACCTACAATGATGCACAAAGAAGCATCCTTGCCTGGTTCAAGTGGTTGAAGAATCGAAGATGAGGACACGAGAATCCCAGGGCGAATTTTTTGACGCGGTCCCATCTTTCGTTCCGTGCTAAGCCTAAAACATGATCGAGCTCAAAAATCGTCTTCCAGTAAATCATCCTCCGCATTATTTGCATTCACTTTTGCAACACAGAACAGGGCTAGATTTGTTTAGCTGACATGTGCCGCACATCTCTCTGCAGGGCGGAAGAGACATTCTGCCAATGGAGTCCTTGAGCGACACCAAATGGGATGTGCTGATCTCGGGTACAGGTTTAGCACAATCCCTACTCGCACTGTAAGTGGCGCCTTACCCTCTAACGGATATTCTCTGACTGATGCAGCTGATATCCTAGAGCTTTATCGCGGTCCGGCAAAAAGGTCTTGCATATTGATAGAGATGACATCTATGGCGGTCCGGAAGCCGCCCTGAGTCTGCAAGATGCCGAGTCATGGTGCTCGAAAGTGAACCAAGGTCTGAACACTGTCACATGGTAGCTCAAGACATGGTCTGATATTGATCACAGAGTCCAATAATCCGCTGTATCCCTTCGAATCAGCAAGCAAATTGCAAAGAGAAGGCACAGCGCTCCGTCCGTCACGGGCATACAATCTCTCACTCTCGCCGCAATTGATCTACACGCAAGCCCGGCTCATACCGATCCTGGTGTCATCACAGGTGTATCAAACCCTTGAGTTTCAAGCCGTTGGCAATTGGTGGATTGTTCAAGAAAGAGATACCGCTGAGCCAAACGAGCGTGCTGTGGACATCAAAAGGATTCCAAGTGGACGTGAAGATGTCTTCGCGGATGATTCTATCAACCTTCGCTCGAAGAGAGGGCTCATGAAGTTCTTGCGACATGTTGTTCAGAAAGACGAGATCGGGGAGCCTGCATCAGCAGGAGAGGACAACCAAACATTCAAGGAAGTCATTACGAGCAATTTCCATCTGCCTGATGTTCTCCATGCACCCCTGCTGGCTCTCTCCTTATCGCCGGGGTCCGCGGACGACACACCTGCAGCTTTTGCTCTGGATCGAATCAGCAAGCATATGCGATCAATTGGCGTTTTCGGTCCAAGTTTTGGTTCCCTCATTGTCAAGTGGGGTGGACTTGCCGAGGTAACACAAGCCTGTTGCCGTGCGCTTGCCGTAGGAGGTGGCGTCTATGTCTTAGGACATCATATCAAGGAAATCAAGCCAGCTGAGGCCACTGAGACCTCATCTCGGCTGACAGTGTCCCTTGACAACGGCGAAAACGTGGAAACTCGATGGATTGTAGGAGCCAAATCAGATCTGCCGGATGGTGTCCTACAACCTGAGCAAACGCCATTGGCCAAGTCAGCTCGGGCCATCTACATTATATCGTCTCCCTTAGAATCTCTTTTCCGTTCAACCACCGAGGGTAGTCCATCTCCCGCTGGTGTCGTCGTCGTCTTCCCACCAGAGATGGGAATCACTGTTGGACCGACATATCTCATCATTCATTCAAGCGATACCGGGGAATGTCCGCATGGCCAATGTAAGTGAACCTCGACGAATGCTCTATTTCTTTTCCGTGATGATCAAAAAATATGAATACTTATCTACATTACCTGAGGTCTTGGATCTTTGAAGTAACACATCCTCTGACAACCTGATGGAACCCAATCATTATTCTTCTGATGCATTTATTTGCCATGGCATTTGGCTAATTGTACCCACTAGGTATCATCTATGCCTCTACATCTATATCTCCGAAGAGCAGCGCGGATAAAGTGGTGTCCGTTCATAGCACGCTTGACAACGCAATTCAGAAGCTTTTACGTTCAACTGACCAGGAAGGGCAGCCAGATATTCTGTGGTCATTGCACTATACTCAGCGAGGACTCTCACCATTGCAGACAGTCGCAACCGAAGCCGATGAACAAACGCTCAAGAGAACAAATCTCGCCAACGTACTCGCTTTTCCTCCGACATCTTTAGACCTTTCTTTCGATGACAGTGTTATCGACCAAGTCAAGGCAGTCTGGAAGGAAATCACCGCAGAAGAGACGATGGACGAAGCGGACTTCATGAGATTTGAAAGCAGGGAGAATATCTCTGATGACTGAACCACACAAGAACCGGCTTTTTCTCTCTCAATAGACCTATCTGAATAGTATCCATATGTGCCAAACGAGTTATGAAATGAATTAACATGAACCAGAAAGAGTGGCGGCGAAGTTTTCAAAATCGAAGATTGTATACCTCTCGTGCTTTTTCCTACACACGCCAATCCGTTATTATTTTCATCTACAATCATCTTCCTTCCCTGTCAACCTGCCTTCCTCTCCCATTCCTAATCTCATCCGTCCCGTCCGCTTACATCCAAAAACCCCCCCTTAATGAGAAATATGAAATTTGTCCCGAAAAGCAATCAAACATAGCAGGATAGTAATTGATTATATATATATACATCAAAAGCGAGCAAAGTAGTCTTTCCATAAAACAAAACGCCCACCAAAAGCACCTCATCCTCCCCCACCTCCAACCCAAACCTCGATCCAGACCCCACCATCCACCCTCCCCGTCTCAAACAGCCCCATTTGGTTCTCGTGTCGAAACACAATCTCCCGCAGCAAGTTGGATGTGATGTATATCTCGTCGGTGCCGAGGGTCGGAGGTGGCGGGGAAGGAGTGGGTCGCCAGCCTAGGTTCATTGGTGGTGGGTGGGCGGAAGAGGAGGAAGGGGGAGGAGGAGGGGGAGGAGAGTGGATTCGGTTGCCGAGGGTGGAGAGGGTGCGGGTTAGGATTGAGGTGAGGGTGGAGGGGAGAGGGGGGTGGTGGGGTTGGGTGAAGAAGGTGGTTGTGTAGACTGATGGCTCTGCTGCTACTGCTGCGGCTGGGTCACTCGTCGTGGTGGTCGTTCCGAGATTAAGGATTTTGTACGGGATGTTGGAGGGGATGCCGGAGATTATTTCTGCTGTTGAGATCGAGGTTGAGGTTGACGGTGGTGGCGGTGATGATGTGGGACTGAAATCGAACGGAGGAACATCAGAGGGGAGCAGGAGGATCGCTTGGTGAGACAGGGGGATCGTGGCGGGGGATGGAGCGAAGAGATTCTGCAGGCAGGGGAGGATGAAGTCTGTCACTAGGGCTTCGAGGTGGAATTGGCGGAGAGAGGAGACGGTTTGGGCGATCGAGAGCGGTTGTGGTTGGGATGGAAATTTTGATCTGAGGTCGGGATTCGGATTTGGACTGAGGTGGTTGCAGGAGGCAGTGCCGGTGACGGCCTCAGAGTAAGATGGGAGGCAGTCATCGTCGTCGTCGTCGAGGAAGTCGTCTTCATCTTTACGCTGGTGGGGTCGTCTTGTCGACAGAGGACTTTCAGTTCTCGAGTTGTTGGCGAACGCAGAGGACCCCTTCTGAGACATTTTGTACTTCCAAGGGAGTCTCATGGAGGAGAGGAAATGCCAAATCGAGAGTCAGGCGTCGCGAATAGCGATGCTGCAGAAGATACATTAGGTTGCGTTAGGTGAACAGGTGTTGGTCAAGAAGCAATGCCTTTGATGGAACGGAATCGAAACAGAGCTGTCACATCTCATGGAACGCAAAGGACAAAAGCAAAGTCACAAACTAGACGATTTCTGGACATAACAGCAAATGGCTCTTGATGACCCCCAAACCCGAGAAAGCGTACAAGGAGAGGGGGAAGCAGATCTTCTCAACATACAACGAACCGAACAGCGTTTTGGCCCGGCATCTATCGGCATGAAGAGCCGATCTGTCCTCAATCTCAACTCCATCACGAGAGTTTGAGTATGTGGATGGGAAGAAAAAGCCTAGGGCCGAGAGTTTGGTTGATGTTGTTGGTTTGATGCCTGGCGCAAGGCTGACTGCACCTTAACTTGATGTGTCTCATCTGGACATCTTTCCTTTTCCCCATTCCCCCAGACACCTTGGCAATCATATAAGGTCTATGAAGACAAAGGGTGTTTAGTGATCATAGAGCGTTGAACGAGGCTTTTTCTCAGGAAGCCAGAAGCGCCGCTAAATGTCGTCAGATGCCATGGAAAGCATCCTATGATTGCTTTCCTTTAGTTCTCGTAGAAGGTTGAGAATATGCTTCGTATGGCATAGTTCAGTCAAACCGGTAGGTTCAACGGTACGTTGATGTCAAACTCAGCCTTGCGGTATGATTGTGTTTAGCGGTTCTTTCGTTGTTTGTTGCCATCGTTGGTCCCATTTCAAGCCTGATCCTGCTACAGTGGAGGAGGTTGGTCCCAAGTATAAGATGAGATACAGGCTGCCTCTGTGTTCTTGCAACAGCATGCTTCTGCTGCGTATATTTGTGGCATCTCATCTCTTTACTTTAAAAGCTTCCTCTCAGAACAAAAGCGACGTTCTGTCACCATGTGGTATTACATCGCAGAACCGAGCGAGTTCCTTGTCATCACTGGCCTAGGTATCGCCGACGTGCGTATTGTAAAGAAGGCACTTGTGCTGCCATGGCAAAGGGCGAATAGAATATCTGTCATCCCCTTCGATTTCGCGTTGGATCTGCAGGCTATGTCAGCAGAGAAAATCAATGCACGCATCCCAGCAGTCTTTACCATCGGTCCGGAGCCTGACAACGGTGACTCACTGAAGAAGTACGTGTTGCTTCTCTCGGGGACTCCGGATAACAAGGCTCCTTCGAGCCGAGCAACCATTCAGCCCACTGCCCGTAACCACGTTCAAGACATCGTCAAAGGCATCATTGAAGGGGAAACCCGCGTCATTGTCTCGAGTATGACGATGGAGGAGATCTTCAGAGAGAGACAGGTGTTCAAACAGAAGGTCATCGATAATGTCCAAAGCGAACTCAACCAGTTTGGCCTACGCATCTACAATGCCAACGTCAAAGAGTTGCAGGATACTCCGGGAAGCGAATATTTTGCCTTTCTCAGCCGAAAGGCCCACGAAGGAGCATCCAACCAGGCCAGAATTGATGTTGCCGAAGCTAGAGCTCGTGGTGAGATAGGAGAAGCGGAAAAGACAGGTCGTGCCAAGCAGGAAATCTCAAAGATCAATGCTGAGACCGCTGTGCTTGAAACTCAACGAAAGGCTGAGAAAGCACAAGCTGATGCGGCCCTGTTGACAAGACAGACGGAATTAGATATGGGTATCCAGCTTGCTCAGATAAAAGCCCATCGCGAGGCCGAAGCCAAAGATGCCGAACTGCAAAAGGATGTTGAAACGAAGAAGGCTGCTACAGAACTGGAAAGACTCAGGGCAACAGATGTCACAAAGAGCAAGATTGCGCATGAGATTGCACAGCAAAAGGCGGACGCTGAATACTACACAAAGGTCAAGGACACCGAGGGTCTGACCTTTGAACAGAGACAGACGGCGGAGGCAGAGCACTTCAGTCAAACCAAGGCTACAGAGGCCATGCACTTTCGCCAGCTCAAAGAAGCCGATGCTGCTTTTTACGCCAAGAAGAAGGAGGCCGAAGGTGTCGCCGAGCTGGCTCAGGCCTACTCTTCCCTCGGCGAGGTTATGGGCGGACCGCAAGGCTTGATTCAATATCTCATGCTCCAACAGAACACCTATGAGAAGCTGGCTCTGGCCAACGCAAAGGCTCTCAATGGCCTCCAACCCAAGATCACCTGCTGGTCGACGGGAGAAGGCTCGAGCACAGATGCTACCGCACCGATCCGCAACCTCATGCAAAGTCTTCCGCCGCTGTTGAGCACAATCAATGAGCAGACCGGCATCGGCCCTCCAAACTGGCTAGCCACAATGCCTGACAGCCAAGGGAGCCAATCACAGAAGAGGAAGCAGGAAGAGGCACTAGCGATAAAGAAGAAGGGATTAAGTGACGGCGTATCTAATGGGGCAATTGATGGCGAGCCTTGAGCGATGAACACCGTTTCTCTTGACCGTCAAGCCTATCTTGCAACTTGCTGTTGGGTTATCCTTCTGGCTGTGTGTTTCTGTAAATAGGTATCGACGACCTCTGGCTGTGTTGTTTTGGTGAATCCATAACGAAGATAACTTACAGTAATATTCATATCGCTCAGTAAATTTATTCCAACATCTGATAAGGCCTATCACCATCGCTAGCATCCCCCCAAATTCCCCAACCTTGCGAGGTTCATCGAAACCTATGAAATACTTTGACATCTTATCTTTTCAGCCTAAACACAACGCACACCTTTTTTCATGAGAGAATTCCTCAGCTCAACTTGTCGGCCGGGCCTCGCCGTAGATTTTGTGGTGTTGAGCCGCCGAAACCACGCTTGGATGAAAAGGCCTCTTATCACGTAACGAGCCCAGAGGTTGTGTGGTTATCAGAGTAAGGATCTCATATATCTGCAGTGGTGCCGAGACGAGAGACGACGGTGGCTCACCAACCCTGTCGCTGTGTGTATCCTACCATGGAGTTGACCGCCATCATCTGCGAGCCAAGCAAACCGGTAGCAGATCTTCTGCCTTTTTTCACGTATCAGAAAACCTTGTCGTATTGGAGGTTGCCAGTCAGAGGGTGGCATGGCCTTATCTATTATGCACACATCAGTTACAGTTGCATAACGAGGTAGGCCTATGATTTTCTTATCACACTTGGTGTTGATCTGCGAAGAGGTAGCAACGGCGAGTATCGGTCGATGTTACCATAGCTGCCGGCGTAGATATACGAGGTTTGGTCCAGTCTGGTATTTTCAGTCGTGAATGATTTATTTCCTACGTCCACTTCATTTCCTTCTTCTCTTCAGATCAGGCTGCAGACAACAGAGCAAAAGGGGATATCCCATACGGGATCTGTAAGCGAGCTCAACATGGCGACATCCAAGTCCGAGTCACTCAAATCAGAGTCGGCCCCGATCGACATCAAATCAATCGAGGCCAATGGCGTCGATACTACGGCCATCATGACCGCAGACGGCGAGATGAACCATATCATCGACCCCGTGGCGGAAAGACGTCTAGTATGGAAGTTCGATCTCCGTATCTTGCCAATACTGGCCACGATGTATCTGTTCAATGCGCTGGATAAGGGCAATCTTGTACGTTTCAACGACCTATGAATGCGTATCAGGCTGCCTCAGCGGCTCTGTTCCACAGCAACATTTCTAATTGCAATTGCATCACAGGGAAACGCAAAGACAGCAGGCCTAGAAAAGACGCTCAATTTGAAGGGAAACCAGTACAACATCATGTTGAGCATCTTCTATGTCCCTTACGTGCTTACGGCACCGTTTCTGGGTATAGCGGGAAAGAAGTACGGGCCAAACAAAGTCCTTCCACTCATGATGTTCTCCTTTGGCTTTTGGACGACGATGATCGTTTGCGTGAAGAATTTCTCGGGTAAGTTACAATACCCATTCTTTCAGGACAGCTTCACTGACACTGAGAGGGTTGATGGCTTGTCGTTGGTTTATCGGAATGTCAGAGAGCGCCTTCTTTCCGCTTGTCATCTATTATCAGACTACCTTCTATCGCCGAGGCGAACTCGCCCGGAGGTTGGCTATCTTTTATGCGGCGTCCTCGATTGCAAGCGCTTTCAGTGGGCTCATATCGTACGGCGTCTTCCAGATCCGAACAGGGACACTGGCCGACTGGAGGTATCTCTTCTTGATAGAAGGACTTGCAACGGTCGTCTTTGCCGTATTTGCCTTCTTTTATCTACCGAAGTCCGGTCCTCAGGCTTGGTTCTTGAACGATGCTGAGAAGGCACTTGCACACCACCGTCTTCAATTGGACTCGTCGTCGATTGTCAACGAGCGTTTCGATTTGAAGGAGGGTCTAAGTATATTCAAGGCGCCAGTGAGCTGGGCCATCCTTGGTAAGTGGTCAGAACTGCTGTCGTCAATCGATGAACTGACTGACAATGACTATAGTCATCCAGATGTGCCTCGGTGTTCCGCTCCAGTCTGTCACCTTGTTCCTTCCCATCATCATTCAACGCCTCGGCTACTCCACGGTTAAGACAAATCTGTACACAGTAGCCCCGAATGTCACGGGTGCTGTGATGCTCTTGATCTTAGGTTTCACCTCAGACTTTACCAAGCTCCGTTTCCCTTTTATCGCCCTTGGATTTATATTCACTTTTGTTGGATTCATCATTTTCGCTTCTGTCAATGTTACAACGCAGATTCATGTCGCATATTTTGCAGTGAGTACTATAAGCCTGGGAGAGCTGGGAACCCTCCTTTACATTGGCCAAGCTGACCGCAACACTTCAGACATTTCTCATGTGCTGGGGAACTTCGGCCCCTTCAGTGCTCCTCGACGTATGGTATAACAACAATATTGCCAACGAATCAAAGCGAATGCTACTCACCACCGTGGCTGTCCCTGTTGCCAACCTTATGGGAGTGACTAGTTCAAACATTTTCAGACCACAAGATGCTCCGAAATATGTCCCTGCTTTAGCCACAACAGCAGCTTTTGGAGCCTGCGGTTCATTGCTGACTTTGTTGTTGGGGCTTTGGATGTGGGTCGACAACAAAAGACGAGACCGCAAGGAGGGTATCAGGCTAAGGGCCAGAGACATTCCAACAGAGAATCTCAGAGATGGTCCAAGCGGAGCTGTATATAGATGGTTCTTATAAGATGCCATCGCCGATCGGACGAGCGACAGCTATTATAGCTTCAGAATTGTCCAGGGAGACCAGAGCGGCAAACCCACTGCAGATGACAATCCAACCCTCTGTCTTTCTACATCAACACCGTATATCGTTTATGATGGAGCGGTCGCAGCGCATCTGCCTCAAAAGCGTAGACGTATTGCAAGATAGACGTACCAGGAAAATCACAATCTGATGAAACTTATAACGAGACCGTAAATAAGTCATCAGATTATTATGTTCAGTCTATGAAGTCTCAACCGAGAACTACGAGTTGTTCCCAGGTGTCATCCTACTTGAAGTCATGAACGATTACATAATCAGATTTTCTACATCGAGACGTTAAGCGGGTTGACCAAAAAGGGTTAGAGCGCACCACCTCCAATTTTGACAATCACCACATCGTGAAGTCGCTGCTAATTTGAGAAATTGGTATCGACGTCAATTCTCTTCACGACTTCGCCCATCAACGACCATCCAATACCGCCAAAATGGTAAGCAAAATGCGCCCCTTATCCTCTGTCGGCTCCATGCTCTCAACGATGTCGCCGCCCAGTGTCAGCTCGTTCCGGAAGATAAATCAATCAAGCGCCCCTCGAATGGAGCAGGATCGAGGGGCTTTTCGGTACCTGTGGGATTGAAACGCGCCAGAAAGTCCATCTATTGCGATTGAAACACTGGGGAGACATCTGATGCGAGATGTCCGCAAATGGAGGGAAATCGTGATGGGTTGGAATCGGAGGCTGACTTTCGTCTTTTTCAGGTCAACGTTCCAAAGACTCGCCGCACCTACTGCAAGGGCAAGGACTGCAAGAAGCACACTCAACACAAGGTCACACAATACAAGGCTGGCAAGGTTCGTCAAACACTGTTCCGATGGTTCACAGACGGGTCGCAACCGCTCCATATCATAGAGCCTCGATCAGGTCTCAAACGAATACGAGAAGCAGGATCTCGCTGACAATATTCTCTACTCAGGCCTCGCCGGTCGCTCAGGGTAAACGTCGTTATGACCGCAAGCAATCCGGTTATGGTGGTCAGACAAAGCCTGTTTTCCACAAGAAAGCCAAGACCACAAAGAAGGTCGTGTTGAGATTGGAGTGCACACAATGCAAAACCAAGGCACAACTAGCGCTTAAGCGATGCAAGCACTTCGAGTTGGGGTACGCTATCTCTCTGATCCCCAGCTGTTTCTGACAGTATGCTAACGGCCCATGTACAGTGGTGACAAGAAGACGAAGGGTGCTGCTTTGGTGTTCTAGATGGGTGTGGGCCGAGTGTTCTGGTGCTATGCGAGTCATTATGGAAAGGGGACAAAAGCAGGCTATCATGGCATCATCTCAAACGCGAGAGCTTCTTGTGGTGGTGGCGGTAGCAAAGCTTTCAGCCATCGATCCCATGCAACAGGTTCTGGTTCGAGGCTATCTGTGACTGTAAACTTGCCAACCTTTTTCTTCGTCTTCAGAGAACAACCTCCATCGAGATCATGGATGGATTTCTCAAAAAGAGAAACATTACATAGTAGCAAGTTTGGGATGAATCAATGACCAGGTTCCTTTTCTTCCTCCGACGTTCAAAGCCCATATCGAACAGGGATGACCGACCCCATGCATCCGTCATATTTCACCTGTAGAGTTCCCTCCCTCCCTCCCTCCCTTTTGTACTCCTCCACCGCTACTAGTATATGTAGCCTTAGTCGGTTAGCAGAAGAAAAGGAAAGGGAAGTGATATGTTTGCGAATTTGTATTTTTGTTTGTTGTTACATGTTTTTTTTACCAAAGATCCGGGCGAGATCTTTACTCTGATCTACGGGTTCTGTGGAAAAGCTTTATTGACGTGTGAAGTCCTCAATCCGTCCTTCTAGATGCCCATTTCATACTACTACCAGCAGCAGCAGCAGCAGCAGCAATACTCCGTTTGTTCTTCACGATCGCGTCCCCTCCATCCAGCGTCTCCGGTGAGATGCTCGTCAGCATCTTGCCCATGTCCGGTGGCCCGTTGTAGTCTCCTGCGTTGCACCCGTCGTCGATGCCGCGGCACTTTGCTTCCCATGTCTTGCAGCCGGTGTAACCGGTCGGTTGCTGGGATGCGTAGCATGCGGTTGATTGGTTCCAGCAGGCGGCGCTGGCATTCCAGCAGCCGGTTTCGGTGGCGTAGGTGGAGAGTTCGACGCCGCACCAGTTGCCGTTTTGGGCGATGCAGGATGGAAGGGGGAGGCCGAGGGTTTGGATTTGGGGTTCGGTTTGAGAGGTTGATGATGTGGATGTGGATGGAGGGTCTGGGGTGGGGGATGTTGAGGTGCTGGGCATGAAGCAGGCATCTGCCGTCTCTTCCTTTTGCGCCATGTGTCCTTGTCCCTCTTTATAGGAGGATTCGAACGAAGACCTACTGGTAGCGGTTGCGCCAGTGGAGTTGTAGACTGAAGGTCCGTACATAGGGTATGGAAGAGCCATCGGAGTTGCGTAGAGGTTGAAGGACATGGCTGGCATGCTCAAGTTGACATAATTTTCAGGAATCGTTACTGTGGGAGGGGAGGCGGTTCCGTTGCTTTGGACAAAGATTTGGGCACAGCCAACGTAGAATTGCTAGGATGATAGTCAGTGATTTTGCAGTAGCTGTACGAAAACATTGAGCTTACCGGAATTGGCGGATCCTGATTTGCTTGATGCAGAGCAAGTAGTTCGGGCCGAGCAAGATAGTAACCGGGAGCAATGTCTTCAGGAATGACAGCAGAGAGATGTCCGTTGTTGTTAGACATCTTGATAGTGCACCACTCCTGAGTACTTTCATCGTATGACTCGTCGTAGATCTTGAACCATCCGTCGCCAGCGGCGGTGCCATTGGCAAGTGGATCATCTACTTTCTTCAGATACACTGAACATGGGCCTTTGTGGCTGATATCGATGGCTGGGACTTCAGGGTGCGAACCATCGGCCCAAACACGATATTCGAACGTCAACGTACTGCCTGCTTTCGCAGGGCTAATTCGATTGACAGCAGTCTGGCCATCGACTCCTAGATATCATTAGCATTGTGAAGACATATGCTCGGCTTGCCATACCACACGCCATGTCGTCGCTGGTGATATCCTTGATGAAGTCAACTGTATGACTTGGATCCATATTCATGCGAACAGAAACGCCATCTCCCTGATTGACCGAGTCCACATAGAGAGTGGTGAAGACAGTATGTGCGTGAACCAGCGCACTGCATGCCAGCATCAGGTAGCAAATAGCCATGGATTTGCACGTCATCTTTGTTCAATCTGTTTGCAAGATTTATGCACCGGGCAATGAATAGCAAGAGATGAGAGAACAAGGAACAATAGAGAAGCTCTGGATCGAAGATTTATCAGTTGGAAAAAAGAAAAGCACCTCGTGGAAGCCAGCTACATCCGATGCTCAATGGTAGTGAGAAGCGAAAGTGTGTCGTGAAAATGAAAGGACGACTGCTTGTAGCAATCTGGAAAGGCGTATTGAGAATCAGAATGAGAATAGGAATGAGAATAAGAACATGAACAATGAATGACAGAAGGGAATGTCATCAATTTTCAATTGAAACAACCAAGTCATCTCAGTCTTAACAAGATCTATGATCATGCTGGAGAGAGACCCGGCCAACTTTCATCATCAGATACCCATACGGTACAATATGCAGGGGTTGCTTCATGCAAGTCACGATGAGTGCAGATCCATGTCGCTCTCTCTGTAGTGGCCCGACCATGGCGACTAGGTGCCATCAGGAACAATTGACACACAGTCTAGGAGCGCACGACGGGATTGAAAAGAGCTAAGAAAAGACGAATATCGCATCGAACTTCTGATGTTGCTGCAGGTCATCGAGCGAAGTTGGCAGTGATTGGCATAGAAGAGATCCGGTCGGCCTTGGCGCCATTGGCTTCCGCCAGTTCGTTTCAAGTTTCAAGGTAAGGAAGAGGATTGCACGACCAGGGAGATTGCATCTTCGGAAACAGAAGCGCCTCAATCACATACTATTCTAGATCTTGCCAGACAGACCCGTAGATCTTGAAGCACATTGCTGCATAGTCCACTACATTTCGCAGCCTTTTCGTTCCTGTAAGCGCCGGGTGCTGGTGGGTTTTCCCCGAACTCTGTGCCCTCGAGTGAGGGAGGGACTTCTACCGCAACAAGGACTATCCCGATGGTAAGGATGGATGCTCATTTGATACATTCGACGATATTGCAGCCCACCAAGAGGGTATGTCCTTGTGTCGTGAGCAGCATCATGACGCAGTCGTTCTCATGAACAGTACGATGGGACCATTTCGTGCGGAAGACTGTACCAGACAACGGCCGCGTAAGCGTAGAGACATGGGCTACGGTCAACATCTACAGCGAAGCGATTGGGAAATGTTTCTCATCATCAAATCCCATCCATTCATCGAAAGTCTTTTGGACAGGCTGCCGATGAGTCCATGCCAGAAATTGGTTCATAGGTTGGCATGGATGATTCCTTCTTCGCTAAGCATTACCTCTCCAACCATTGAAGTTGTTCCTCTGAGAGAGGGATTGGGGAGGAGATAGTCCAGCGAGTTGTAAACGACAGCAAAACAAAAGAATGTTGAGGAAGGGAAATAGAAGATGGAAGAATGCAAGCAAAGTGGCTCAGTCATACATGGCAATGAAGAGGTTGCACAATGCGTTGCAAGCCACGGATAGGCGTCAGCACAGGCAAGAAACGGCCAGCTGAAATCACCGTAACCAAAGAATATTGACAGTAATGGCTGCTAGCAAGCAGCCCACCTGGTCATTGAAGTTTTGAATGGTTTTTTATTCAGCTCATCATGACTCTTGGTCTGATTTCGTGCGTTGTAAAAGAACAAGCCAGCGCCAAATATCATCCATTCCATGCATGGTGCACGGGTATTTTCATCACCGACCTGCGCTCACTCATTAACCGAATCAAAGTCCCGTTTATTTCTTCGCCTCGAGCGCCTTCTTTCTTAACTCCCGACCCTGTTGAGTTCTCTCCAGAATGCTCTCGCGATCCTTGTCCAATTTGAGCTTGGTGATGACAACCTTGCTTGGGTGAATACCGGTTGGGACGCTCTGGCCGTTTGACTTTTCGCGCGCAACACGTTCGATGTGGATGACATATTTAAGACGGTAGACGGAAGTGACTTTGCCCTCTCGGCCTTTGTTGGTGCCTCGGACGATCTGGACCTCGTCGTCTTTTCGGATTGGGATGCTCTTAACCTGTATGCCGGAATATGTAAGCTACAAAATCCATCTCGACCTCCTTGGGGGATCATACACCGTGCTTTTCTCTGAGCTCCTTGCTCAATGGCGCCGACATGATGACTCGTCGAACACTGGATGGAGCGCTGAAGTGAGCTTGACGAGACTTGCGCCTCGATGAAGCCACGGCTAGACACAAAAGGAATTAGTTACAGATTCATATGACAAGAACGCGATCTGGATTGCGAAAATTTTCCAGTGCGTATTTCAGATTTGAACGTACATCCTGAAACCTTGGCCATTGTGAAAGAGCCTGTCGATAACTTTGTTGAGGCTCGCTGGAGGTTGTCGTCGTGGGTTGGTCGCAGGTCTCGAAATTCGAGATTGAGAATTGAAAATTGCTTGTAGTGTGAAAGTGGATTTGTGCGGGCAGATCGGGCAGCCTCCGTGATTGGTTATTGAAATAATGTACTTTGAGGCTATTTGGCCCACCGTATTATGACCGGATTCTCCAACTCCGCGTTTTGCGATATCACATCGCGTTCACTAATAACTTAGATAGTATCGATCGCACGGTGTTCTAGAGCTCAACCTAGAGATTGGACTCATCTTTCTCCCATGAAGGTCACGCGCAGATTCAGTTGCATAATCTATGCGTTTCGTAATGAGGACAGCTATCAACAGATTTTGAATTGCGCTTGGCGCATGCCTCATCGAATACTGACACCGTGAGCTTCGAACTCACACATCGGAGGTGGATGTTGTAAAGAAGCTTATCTTTTGAGAGCCTCACAAGTGTCCCCGAGATGTCCTATACAGGTTACCAAGGGTATGGGGGGTACTATCCGCAGAACAATGACCAGGGCACGCAAGGTCAATATAACACAAACCGGCAGACACCAAATACCGTAGGACTCCCAGATCCGTCCGGTACACAGGCGCAGTATGGGCAGGACAGTTACGGATGGAATGGCCAAGCTCAACCCGACTACACCGATAATGGCTCGTCACAGACGTATGCGCAGGGAACGTGGCGCACCGGTCAAGATGGTACCTCGTTCAACTACTCAAAGCCACCGACGTACAACACCGCTGCGACGACTGCTCCCCCTTCGTCGCTGGCGTATTATAGTCAATCATCTCAGCCTTCGACACAGTTAAGCACGTCAGCGTTGAACAGCCTCGCCTACGCATCAGGGCTGGAATCAGCTGGAGTTCAAGGCAATCGGACATCGAAGAATAACACGCCGGTCAATACTGGATTTCCAAGTGGCCAGAGTCAGAATGTCGCTCCTCAGAGACTTCGGTCTCCTGCCCAGACAACACAACAAACGCATTCACGCTCCGTACAGAATCCCCAGGCGGAGTATCGGTCTCATTCCTCTCAATCCCAGCGGAGTAGTGCTACTTCTACGTCCGCGACACTGAGTGCAGCAGCTGCCCGTTATCAGCAGCAAAAGCAACAGCAACAGCACGCCCACCAGTCGGCACCTGTAAAGCAGCCTCAATCCACCGGTATAGGCTTTCCGACGTCAAATTACCGGTCTCCAGCGTCAAATCTTAACTCGAACAGCACAAGTATCGCCGATATTGTCACTGACCAGCCTCGTTCAGATCTTGCTCTTCAAACCCGCTCTTCTCAGTCTCAAGCTCTGCCTCAAACAAAACCACAGCCAAAACCACAGCCGATGCAAACCCCTTCTAGACAATATGGCAAGGTCACACCGTCAGAAATCCATCGGAGAGCTAACGAGGCCATTTTTGATGGAACGGCACGCGCGGCAGTAACGGACTCGTCCCTCAGCGCGATCAATACCTCCATGCCTAGTTTTATCAATCCAAGTGAGGTGTTTAACCCGTATCATTACGAGTTGGAAAAAAAGAGACGTGAAGAAGAGACTCAAGCATCAGTCCATTCCAATCCTCCTACGACGGACTCCGCCCAATCTCCTCAGCCGGCTACGGTGACCGATGATGTTACGCTATCGAACGAACCCAATGATACGGATAAGGCAGTGAACGTCAAAGAAAAATCTAAGAAGCCACGCAAGCCACGACAGCCGAAAGCCCGCAAATCCGAACCTGGCAGAGCTCCTCCAACTGGGCCTTCTGTTGCTGAACAGTCTCTAACACCGCAGCCAACGAAACCACCGACCGATGACATGGCAAATGAGATGAGGTCAATGATAGAAAAAATGCGTGAGTGGAAGAGCAAGGATCCAAAAATGTTTCAAGTTCTCTGGGAAGATATGAAGAAAGGCTCGGGTTCGACGTCTACTAGTACGGCCCCGAAAACTGTCCAAGCTGCAGTTTCGACGATGGCATCTCCCGAAAAGAAAGCTACAGCTAGTGAGATACAAGTGCCCACAAAAGCGCTTAATACTAGTACTACTTTCCAAAAGCCTGGTCCGATTGAGTTCAGTACTCGTGCAGTAGAGCCCGCCACTCCAGATGGTGACGCTTCCTCGCAACAGGATCATGTAACGCATCCACTACCTAGTGTTGTACAGCCAGCTGCCAATACATCTGCCAAAATCACCTGGAAGGAGACTACGCCGGGGCAACAAAGCGCGCCAAATGCACCATCTCCAATGTTGACTCAGAGTTCCCCGACATGCCAGTCTGGCGGTGCGCCCATATGGCCCGTAGAGAAACGAAAGGCTCTCGCAGATGCCGCGGCCACAGCGCTGAATGGTGATCCGGCAAATGCAGGCAAGCACATTACTCCGGAGACCATCCAGCAAATCCTGGCAGAGAACCCAAATTACATAGAGTTATGTATACGCTTGGAGAGGATGGGCCTGGTCTTCAATCGCGGAAACTTTGCTAGGTTTCTACTCAATAGTGTCCCGGATCTGACATCAGCCTCTCAAAAGCCATCCCCAGCGACAGTATCCATGCAGTCACCATTGCTATCCTCGTCTTACACTAAGGGAGAGCCTTCGATTCATAGTGCGCCCAGTCCTGACCTTACTCAGAACCAAAAAGGGATAGTGATAGGAAAGAGTGCCGTACCTCAACGAGCAACCAAAAAGTCAGCGTCAACAATACCTGAGCCTCCGCCAGGATCGAAGGCAGCTATGGCAAGGAAGCGCGATTTCTCGGAGATCGTTGATTTAAGTCAATTATCAGACTATGAGGACGATGATCCAGTGTTGAAGCAACCAATGATAGAATCGCCGAAGCCTGAATACCTAACGCCAACTGTCCTCTCACAGCCAACAATGACTGCAACAATTCCGCCTTTCAATGGATATCAGCCTGTGGCATCCGCTCGTTTTACTGCAAACCCGAGCTCAGAGCCGTATCATGTCACGTCAGGATATCCCCCGCCTTATCCGCATCAACATCAGCCCAAGAAGACACAAAACTTCATACCTATCGTAAAGTCGTTAGATCAACAAGAAGCGGCCAAGAAGGCTTATTACAATCCCAAAACGGTTGCACGAGACATACTGATTGCTGCTGGACGACACCCTAGTGAGAGACCTCTAAATTATCATCTTTCGACTGTCATGGTGAGGGTACCGTCACTCCTTTCGACCTACCAGGCAGATTTGTCGACATTTGACTGGGATACGATCGACCCAGGTGGCCCTCCAATGCCTCGTGTTGAGGAAGTAGAAATGGACAACGCGCCGCCAAGATTTCAGCTAGGAGCAAGGCCTAACACCCTAAATTCTGCCAAAGGCGGTCAGCGCGGGGAGGTCGCGTCAACTACGAAATCTAGCACCGCTAATGCGATTCTCGCGACGCAACTCTCGCTTCCTTCTAATAGTTCTCAATCCGCCTCAGGTTCCCAGGAGAACAAAAGATCTGCGCTGCCATCTCGATTGAGTGATGTGATAAATGCTGGTGTCCCCAAGCCCAACTTACGTGGGGTGGATCCTTCTACTCCACAAAGGCCACAATCTGGGAAAGCATCTTCACCTAGCCGATCGATGACAAGCGGCCCTTCCGACAGCGGCAGACGCCGTGGAAGGCCTCCGGGTTCCAAAACCAAGCATCTTTCTTCACATCCCCAGACTACTTCCCAACTCGTCCAGGTCAGCATTCCGGAACCTGCACCGAGCTTCCCAACCTTCCGTTGCCAATGGCGACACTGCTCAGTAGAACTCCACAATCTTGCAACGCTGCGCAAGCACGTTGCAAAGTTGCACAGTCCTAAAAATGGGTCAGAGGAATTCGAATGCTGGTGGCGCAAGTGTCGTCTCATCCGAAAGGTACCGCAGACTGGCGAGTTGCAGACGATGGAACAATTCGATTCCAGAGAAAAGTGGATGAACCATGTCGAGAAAGAGCATCTGAATCCGTTGGCCAGGGAATTAGGCGATGGTCCTTCAGATGCGCATGTTGGTAAGACCAATCAATCCAACCTTGGGTTGGCCCGTTTTGCTTTTAATCCAGACTTGTCTTCTGTCAAGCCTGCACCATATCCTGTTTCGTCCTCAGGTTCCAAGACTCAACTTTCTCAAAATGCAGATCCCCAAATCCTTGAAGAGCACCGAAGAGCATATACTTCAGACCCGGTTACAGGTCGGCAAGTGACACCGATCTCGTCAATCCAAACTAATAAAAACCGGCCGTTGGATGCGATGGTCTTACCCGTTGACCGGTCTGCACATGGACCTTACCTTAAGACACATGCTGCAGGAAAGGGCGGCGGAAAGCATGTTGCAGCTCAAGAACTATTCAGAGCAATAAAATGGAGAAAGGAGCAGGTTGGACCCGGTATCGACAAAGGTGGCGCAACCTTAGTCACATCAGAGATGAGGGCTACATTACTCGAGGACGAGAACATCGCAATGGTGGTGGAGGATGATGAGGATAGTGATGACGGTGACATATAATGAGGTGCTTCTGGTAATGCTGCTGACTGCATGGAGATCCAGCAAGCTGTTTGATCGTGAGTTTATACTTGCTCTTAATGATGGGAGTCTTTCGCTACAGAATACCCCAAAAAAAAGTACAGTGACATGTTTTCATTTGCCTTTCCCGTTTAACCTGTAAACGCCATGCAAGACGTAATCCCCAACTATTTTAATGATGCTGCAAGAGCAGGAGTCATTGACTGAAGGATCCCGCTTCTATCATTCGAAGCCGCAAGCTCATAGATTCCATGGATCCATCTCTTCAACCGCTAGCAACAGACGCCACATGGTCTGCTCCCAAGAGCCGCACAGCTAGCTAATCGGGGACCTGGGGGTCAAGGTGAAGAGTATACTCCTCATCGACCAAGCACTGCACCCTCGAATCCCCTCAAAACCAAAGTAGATATCTGCCACCTAAATTCCAACGCAGCCAGCTAGCTGTCTATGACTTCACCGAGATCTTCTCCCCCAACACGCCCGTCCTGATTTCTTCGACCTTCCCACCACCACCCTGCGACGAGGTCTGCTCTTCGTCTGTGCTGTTGACTTCCAGGAAGTGGTACAGGACAATGAGCAGCATGGCGCATGACCCGAGGAAGATGGAGAGGGTGTAGAGTTGGTCGTCGGTGATCATGGTGAATGGATGAGAGGAGGAGGAAGAGGGAAAGGGGGGTCGATAAGAGGGAGGAGGTAGGTAGGATACGATGGTGATGGAGGAATGAATCGGGTGACTCTGTTTGTGCTGTTGATTTTGGTCAAATGTGATCTGGCGCAAACCGAGACGGTGGCGTTGAGGATTTGGTTTGGATCTTTCGGATTTGACGGGTTGCCGGTAACAGGTGTTTTGCTTTTCTTCTCGATGACAGAATTCGGGACTGTATTATGGACCGAGGAAACACTGTTGTTCGAAGCTCAGCCTGATCAATGGCGTCGCTAAGCAGTATTGGGCTGGCTGGCTGGTTGTATGGTCTCAAGCTGAAGCCAATTACAGTATGCGTCCCCGGGGAGTTTAAGCTACCTGTCAACTTTCGGGAGCCGCGTTACGCCAAGAGAAACAGGGAAATCTCCGCGGCAGGCTCATTATAAACGAACCTCCGGGACTAATTAATTATTAACTTAGTGGTGAGAAGCCGCGCGCGCCCCCTGGGGTGATTACTCAGCTAGAACACACCCACCAATGGGCCAGGGCCAGGGCCAGAGGGAGGGCGAAAACGACGTCGTCGTCGTGAGCAGCCCTGGATTCGCAAAGGTAAGAGGTATGTGAGGCATATTTATTAACATCACTGCAGCTTTTTTTTTAGGCTTGACCTATTAATAACTCGAGGATTATCAAACAAGATGTAACTTTTTTCAAACGGGTTTAAGATCATTTTCAAGTTAAAAGATTCCAATCATGTTCTAGGGGCTCTACATAGGAACACGATAACGATGCGAGAGAGAGAGAAAAAGTCTAGAATGAAAAGTCGTCGTCGTCGTCGTCATCATCTTGGGGAGCCGAAATGAAAAAAAAAGGAGCCGTCGTCATGCAGAAGAGACCACAATTCGCATGCTTCCTTTCCCCATTTTCGAGATGTTTATCAAAGTTTCGACATTTATGCATGAGGTCGAAATCCGAACGTGGGATTTTTATCTTCCTTGCAACCCAGAAGCTCATGTAGACGCCGGCAGTCGCTCTGACACATAAGAAGCCTGTCGAAGCACATTGATGTAATGATCTCTTGGAAGACCGAAACGTAATTATCAAAATCGAGCAGGCATCGAATACTACGACGTCACTCAAATGCCTCTCAATAGCTATCCCATCCATTGATAACTTTCAACTCTGTCAAATGATCTTGGCCAGTATGAAATGTTCAGCAGCTCTGTCCCCCGTCGGACGGTCAAGTGCATCTGCTTTGAGATGTCCTCCGCAGTCTCCCACAGGAAACTGGTATCAAGCACTTCATCGCCGTTTCTTAGTCCTGCCTGGTCCGCCCTAGAGCCTTCTCTGAGCCCACACACTTTCCGTCCAGGAGTAGACAAGGAATCGAATCCCATGTCATACATCTCCTGATCGTTCTGTTGTAGAAGCAGGCCACTTATGCAGTCAGCCGGTGGTATGATTAACTTGCCCGATACCATCAATTCGTAATCAGTAATTGCCTCGTCTCCCAATTCTTGAAAAAGTACGTGTAACCAATCCTTCACTTCAAAACTCCTACCTGAGTTTTTTGAACATCAGTAACGCCAATACAATATCATCCAAAGATTTACCACCGAGTTTCGCTCTGATAGCACAGTCGGTCTTGACGAAGTACATGAAACCTCGAAAGTACGGGAGACGCTGTGCGTGGCTAGTCTTCCATTGAAGATGCTCGGCCTCCGAATTTGAGATATTCACAAGAGGGTTCGTGTAATAGGCACTTGCTCGATGATTAAGCATCTCCCGGGACCACTCTCGTTCATAGATCCCAAAGCGAAAGGGCAGCAATGCCGCGTAGTAGGTCGCTATACCTGCTCAAGTCAATACACCGTACTATCGACAAAGCTCGGGCTTGTCCATACCTTCTGAGTACCACGGAACAAAATCTTCGGATCCGAGGCTCCCGTTATTGGCCATGTGAGGCCAATTGTGTACCATCTCGTGGGCAATCAAATCCAAAACATCCGCATCCCCCATGTTGGCTCCCGACTTCTTGTCATACTCGAATATGAAAGACCGCTCAAAAGCACTCCCACCGAAACTTTTTGAGGTGCTTTGACGAAGGAAAATCCGATAGACAGGATCCATATCGCGGAAGAAATTGGCCATCTTTTCGAAAAGTATTTGCAAGGTCAAGGCCAGGCTCGACATATTGAAAGGCGGTGCCCCGAACCAGTATACCCCAAAATCCTTCCCTGTATCGGTGTGTAGAAAATCGGTGGAGGAGTGATGATGAATTCGACCTACTGCATAAACAGAATTCATAAGTAGCCGACTTGGCCCAATCCTCGAAGCCGTCGTCCCTTCGCCAAAGGTCCAGACAGAACGTGAATCTTCAATCATATCATCCAGGTTCCACCTCAGCCCGATGTTGTAGACCTTGGATTGTTCTGACAGGTATGGTAGGAATCCTACTCCGGCTCCTATCAGGCCATCTTGGTCAACTCTGAGATCAGTGCGAGGACCGGGTGGTGTGGTTTCGTTGGTCTGGCGCACTGGCGCAGTGAACTCAATCGAGACCTTTCCTTGAGTGGCCCTTGACACGTTCCATCAACGCTGAGAACGATTCTCTAACTCGTACCAGATCAGGGGGAGATTGCCCAAAGAGTCGTATGCTTTCAAGGATGTGTCATTATATGAAGCTGTTGGGACGTTGCCGATTTCTATAGGCATGAATAAGAGCATCTCGTCCTTCTCGACAGTGGGAATGTCCACTACCATAAGGATGTCAATCGATGGATTGGTGTAGTCCAGAGTCGGGAAATGTGGCGTCATCGACAATTCGAGAGTCCGATGCGCGGCTATCACAAGGTGTTGTGTTATCGGCTCAACACGAGGTAAAATGACTTGAGACCTAGGGTGTTGGCCAAACAGAGCCAGCGCCATGATTCTAATCTCGTGACCGTAGTACCATCTATACGAGAGAAAGTACGGCGTGAGGCCTCAGGTGGGCTTCTGCGGAAATCCCACCAAACGTAGTCTGCCGAACGTGAAGCAGAGTATAGAGTGACTGAAGCTTCGAGGTTTCCTCTTTCGAAGAGGTATTGATTGAGCAATCAATTGATTGATGCCCTACCCAAGGCGAGTCATTAGAGCGTGCGCTTTCATCCGTTTCTTTTTATCCTTTTTACCATTTTAGTGCTTGATGAAGCAGGCACACGGGCTGATACTGTAATTTCCAGTCGATTTAGTCGATTTGGTCGATTTATTTGTAGGCCGATGCCGTCGAAACCAACCTTTCTTGTCTTGTCATGGCCTGACTGAGTCGCTCTTGAAGTCGAAGTCAATGATGGTACACTGCTTGCTACGTATTCGTAGTCAATGCTATCCATGATCATGTAGGTCAATAGTGTTTCAATAACACCATCAGTGCAGGCAAATAAACCTATACCCATGCCTCGTGATCCTGCCACGAATAGGGTATCTCAAGGTCAGCGTCTATCTTGAATTTGTTTCACCTGTTGCATAACCTCCACTTCAATCTAGCATTCCTCATTTATCGTTTTCTGAAGGATTTGCATTCATTCCATGCGACAATAATGAACATGGGTGAGGGCAGTCCAACATCGCCGATCATTCTCCTCTCCGCTTGTTTACGACCCGCCCCCAGACCCCCCAGACCCCCCAGAATCCCCCGCATTGTGCCGTGTTACTGTAACCTTACAGGGTCAAAGTCTCATCTCCCCGGCACCGGCATCCCCTCGAATTCCCATGGGGCCGATAAGGTCGTTATGAAAATCAATCTGCGTCAGCTTTGCTTTTGTCCATCGCAATGGTACCGTATACAGACTGCTTTATTCAGATTGATATAGACAGAGGCGATGCCTATCAGCACTTTCGATTACCATAATGCCTCCCTTCAAGGTATGCGAAATCAAGCATTCTATATTTGCTGTCAATGGCTGACTCACTGACAAGGGGATCCACGTTGGGCGTCTGCCTCGCCATGGACACGTAGAGCTCCCATGGTCGTATTTGTTATCTTCGTCTTGAGCATGATCGAAACGGCACTTGGCGGAGTATGGGTTGCTGCACTACAATCAAACATCACAGTGTAGGTGCCTTGTGAATGTCAATGCTAGGGACATCAGACTGACTCGCCAGCCCGAAAATCATACAAACGCTTATCTTTCCAGGCCTGGCTTTTTTCAACGCGGTTCCGTCCCTCCATCTGCATTGTCTGGCTTGTCGAAATCCTCCGATTATGGCTCTATGTTTCTCGTCATGCTTTGTCATTCTATGGCTGGCATCGGTGCTCCTCTACCTGGTCTCATGCTACCTCCCACCATCTGCCACACCGCTCGAACTTCGCAGGATCGAGTGCCCAACCTCTGTCGCCGGAGTACATCACGGTCCGGCGAAAGGCTTATGGTGGACGGTGGTAGTCCTCGAAATCATCATGTTGATTCTTTATGCAGCGCACGCAGCCATGGCATATTATGTTAGGGGCGTGGAGAAGAAAAAAGAGGCAGAGAAGAAAGCTCTGGGAATAACAAACCAGGCGAGTTATGCGAACGAGGATGAGGCGGAGAAGGCGAGGCAGAGGTGGAGGGAGTTGGCAAGATACGGTGAACTATGATTTTCGCTATATAAGTGCTCGGATTGGATCAGCGTTCTGCTGGACTTGACTGCATTCTTTGATTCGTCAAATTACTGCCTTGGAAGAGCACCATTTCTTTTCTACTTTGCGGTCTGTACTTTGTTTGACGATGTGAAGAGAGTTCGTTCTGGCAAAGGACAGAATAGAGGCGAGCACTGATCTATTGCGTATATCCAGGCATCGTCGTGTCATTCGCAGGAGTCATGAGGGAGGCAGGGGCAGCAGCGTCTTGTGTACAGCCATGAGCTGATGATACATAGATACACCAAATTTGTGTTAATTCGATAGTCAACTCCATTACATGTTAAAGCATATACAACCATAAAGGCTTCATCACGGTATATACCAAGCATCACGGTCAAGGATATGTGGAATTCGCAGTGGATCGGAACCACCGCGGGGTACGAGATCCACCGATAAAGACATCGAACTTCCCCTCGCCGGTTCTGTCCATGATAACACCTACTCAACCTCTATCAAAGTCATACAGCAGTATAACATGTTCATCGGTCTCTCCTAGACAAGCCATTCTGATCGAAGACTACTCCTGTTTCATCTCGTTCACCAGTTCAGGGCAGACAATCATCACACGCATACATAGCCTGAAAGTCCCCACCGCGGGCTTCCAAACCCCCCTACCAAGATAAAAAAAACATCTTACATTAATCTTTCAGAACTCGACCTTTAAAAGCTCACCGACAGCAACCATGTCTGCACCACCACCACCAACCGCCACCATAATCCCCGGCGGCATCCTCCCCAACACCCCCACCCTCACCCTCGGCCCCACCTTCACCGGCACCGTCTACCTCGAACGCATCCACTCGGGCTCCGGCCTCTCCATGGGCACCGTCACCTTCACCCCTTGCTCACGCACCTACTGGCACACCCACGAGACGGGCCAATTACTCCAAGTCGTGCAGGGAACCGGTTGGATCTGCGATAAAGGCGCAGAGGCGAAACGGATTAAGAAGGGGGATGTGGTTTGGTGTCCGGCCGGGACGGTGCATTGGCATGGGGCGGATGAGGGGTCGTTGTTGACGCATACGGCCATGGGGTTGGGGGAGACGAAGTGGTTGGACGAGGTTAGTGAGGAGGAGTATCGGAAGAGGGAGAGTTAGGTTCTATCTTCTTCTTATCTTTCCTATGTTCCGTCTAGCATGTAGTCAGGCTATAGTCGCTTCATTTCCAATGCAAATCCCTTCTCAATATGAGGTTCTGACTAGCGGATCATGTGACGTGAAGGATGCAGGTACTCCGTCAGGAAAGGAAACTCGAAGCAAACATGTTCGAATCGTGTTATATAGGTTGCAGTCACGGTATAGATCTAACACTGTGAACCTACCAATCAGGCCTATGGCTTCCCACATACACATATCTATATTGTCTACATCTCCATCTCATTATTAGCCTCAGCAGAGCCTCAAATCTGAAACATTCAGCTGACATGACATGTCAAATGCAACATCATCGAGGCCCAAACCTCTTCATCCTTCTCCTCTTCTTCCCGAAAATATCGGTTCTCGTCTTATCTCCGATATATCCGGTGGTGGTCTTACGAGCTTGAGGATTTTCATTGCTAGTATGGGACTTGGGTTTGTTTGAGATGCAACGCCTCTAGTAACGTGATAGTGTTGGCTTACTGGCGTCCAACACTGTGCTCGTTGGTTACGTTTGCTGGTGGAAACGTATAAAGTGGTGCGGCGGGCTTGTTCATTGACCGTCCAACGCCACAGGATCTATGTTGACCTCTCATGCCCATCAAGACCGCTTTCCAGAACCGTTGACATGTCCCCTAAAACCAATTATCTTATCACAGGCGCTGGCCGTGGACTCGGCCTGGCTATGAGCAAGATCATGTTGTCCCGCCCCAATACCTGTCTCATAGCCTTTGTCAGGGATCCAGCCGCTCAAGCCGAACTCGACTCCATAACACTAGGGGCCAACAGCTCGCTCTTGAAGGTCAAGTATGATGCGTCGGACCTGGGCTCTGCTGGTGCCGCGGTGGCTACGCTGCAACAAGACCATGATATCAATCACCTAAACGTGGTCATTGCGAATGCTGGGATATGCTCATACTTCGGACCAGCTGTCTCCACGCCGACGGAGTACATCACAAAGGAATTCCAAATAAACACGCTTGGGCCAATCCTCCTATTTCAAGCGGTTGCGCCTCTTTTGCTGAAGGCCAAGGGAGCGTCTGATGCACTACCCCCGAAGTTCTTCGCCATCTCCTCCCTCATCGGCTCGACCTCACAGATCCCCAACAATCCTCAAGTTTCCGTCCTACCCTATGGTGTTTCGAAGGCCGGGCTTAATCATGCCGTGGTGAAATTCCATGTCGATTTCCCTGACCTTATTGTAGGGGTTGTGACACCAGGACGGACAAGGACGGGTTTCTCGAGAGATGCTGTCAGGGCCGTGGGGCCGGCCGGTACAAATACTGCTCTGTCATTCCATAACGCTGATGAGAGTGCTGAGGGACTTGTGAAAAGGATTGACGAAGCCAATAGGGAAGGTGACAGCGGGCGTTTCTTCGATTGGGCGGACGGCGAACTGACCTGGTAGGAGGATTGAGTGTATTACCGATACCCACAGATACCAGACTCGTTCCAGTAGCGAGATACTATGAACGGGGTATGCACATTCGATATCTCAATGTGTCTTCGTCTTCGGCGGTGTTATATCCATTGTCCCATTATCCCTCGCCATATCTGTAGACATGCCAATTGAGAGTTTGCATTACTGTCAGAAGATGCATCAATGCCACGGACTTTATCTTCCTTCAGGTCGAGAAAATCCCTTCCACTAAGCCTCAATATGGATACTGATACAAATACATGGAAAGTGCATGGTAGTACCAAGCGTGAAGCGTTGTCTCAGGAATAAATTTCCCCGCCTTTGCATCCAGAAGTTACTGCTCCTCACTATTACCACAACGGAATAGGGGAAAGAAAACATCAACGCCCTCAAACACTGACAAGCATCATCTAGTCACTAATTACACAATATCTAGACTGATCGCCCACTTGTCCATTAGACATACTTTATCATCACCTTCAAAAGAAGAGGAAGAAATCTCGTACGTCATACCAGAAGATTAAACAAAGATGCCACCTCCATCAGCGCTCGCGATCAAAACCTCTTCCCTCCAACGCCTAGTCAAAGAGGAGGCGTCGTATCACAAAGAGCTCTCTCAGCAACAGGCACGGATCGAGAAGTTCGAAGATCAGATCCGAAATGGAACTTTAGGGGAAGAGGACGAGGCAGAGAAGGGGAATCGAGAGTTTATGTTGGGACAGGAGGTTCGTGAACGCGTTTTCCTCTTTGTTTTTTGCTTTCTATTTTCTGTCTTCCTCGTACTATTCGTCATTCTTTGCGATGACTGTGGTTTCACTGTTCCATTTGCTGTCACCTGGTTGGGTATCAAAGGAGGTGGCACTTGCAATTCGTTTTGGGGGCATACAGCAATCTCGAACCTTGGCCTTTTTCGTTAAGGAAAAGGAGAAGGAACGGGCGTGCCTCCCATTCAATATCGAGAAAACCTCATGGTCTGGCCATATATGGTCTGTGGGACCCCCTCAGGAACAATGAGAGAAACGTGATGCTCAGCAAGTCTACAAATCCTCGAATTCCGCCGAAACCTCCCCAACAGTTCAATCCAAATCCCCCCAGAGCAGATTCCGTACTCTGCCATCCATCTCCCTCTCAACCCCCTCTCCTTGTCAAATAACTCCCCCTCCGACTAACACTCCTCCCAACCCCAGAAACGCGCCCTCTCCGAAACCCTCAAAGTTTTCCCGACCCTCCAAACCCGAATCCTGTCCAACATAGAAGCCCTAGAATCCCAACTGGTACGTTTAACCCACCTCCTTCCCTTTTCTCTCTCCTTTACCACCCTATTGAGACCAAACAAACAGGAAAGTTCCGGTCCGGAGACGAGTGAAGCCGAGATTCAAAAGGCGAAGGATGTTCTGGATGAGGCGAAGAAGAGTGCTGCTACTGCTAGCGTTAATGGTAGTACTACGGCTTAGGTCAAGGGACGCTATGGCTTATGGAAAGTGAAAGCAGAAAGTGAGGAGAGGCGAAGAAGAGCCGAGGGTCTTTCTAGGGCTGGAGTTCGAGTGGTGGAACGGGGAATTTCGATCATGTATTGGACGATGGGTGGAATGACTACTCGGATAAAGGAAATGGCTAACGCGGAGCGGCTGTATATCTAACATCTGGACTGGCTGCCTACGAAATAGTATACATACATACTGCAAAAAGAGAGAAGGGGGTATCATGACACATCCATAGCATCTTCGGCGGCCTTGGCAGCAATAGCTTGCGTCGCCTTCTCCTGTTGCTCCTCTGACTCGTCGACTTCCCCTTCATCAGCCATGTCCGTGTCTGTATCTGCTGCCGCAGCCGGCGTCGTCTTGTCCGCTGAAGTGGTGGTGTCTTCCTGCCTATGATTCGGCGACGCAGCCGTGCTTGATTCTACCTTTCCTGGCGTGAGGGTTCCGCTTCCTTGACCGGACGGGACGTGAAGAGGCGTCTGTCCACCGTCGGGTCGTGGAGTCCCAACAAAAGATGATCGTCCTTGATGTGATCCTTCGGCATCTTCGCCTTCGTCTTCCATACCTTCCCTTCTCTCGGCTTCTTCCTTTTCGTCACGGATGAGCCGTCGGAGTCGGTGTCCTTCCTCCAGTAATTTGCCAAACTGCTCTCGTCTTTCGAGCCACGTCTGTGCGTATTGCAGCTTTTCTCGGTCGAGGTCCTCGATCTCCGACCTTAACTTCTCCAAATTGAGTAGCTGTTCATCGCGTGTGCGTAGTGACTTGTTGCTTGTGATCTTATTTGCCAAATCGTCGTATGTCTTTCGGATTGCTAACGTTTTTTGTGCTTCCGCTAATTGCACACGCAGTTGCTCTATATTGTCTCGGACTTCCTGCGCGGTCTCCTGTATTTTGAGCTTCTCTGCTGCGTACCGATCTCGTTCCCGCTCGTTGCTCGCCCGCAGGAACTGCATACGTGCAATGCTACTGTCAAAGGCGGCGAAGTCAAGTTGAACATCTTCACGAAATCGTCGAAGCTCATCTTGTTCCTTTGGCTTGGCCACGGAGGTTTCTTCAGCATCGGTATCGGGCGGAGGCGTAGGTAATCTGTTACTCTGGATGGAGACGGGTGAAGTTGTAGCTAGCAGACGCTTGGTTATTCTTCTGAATTGCTTCTCCTCCACGTTGAGCAGTCGGGCTTTGTGAAGAGCATCTGGGACAAGTTAGCTACAGGTGTCGAGCAAGTAAATAGGAATGCGCCAACCTTCGCTCGCTTGGTCGAGCAATGAGAACGACGTCGCCATTAGCGTGGTCCTGTCCTACAGAGGGTAGAAGGAGGGTCGTAGTGCGACAATCCGCCGAAACGCGAGACGTATGTTCTGCTGTTCCAGACCTTGATTGCTTCCCACTTGAAAGAACCACTTCTGCTTCTCGATGGCCCCTAGTCACGTTGCGCTCAAGCTCTCAATTCTTTTCCAGACGTCTCAACAGCCACGCGAAGTCTCAAGTCTTCGGAAGAATGAGAAAATTGCCTAAGTTTGTGGTTGTCGGAATGGTAGAAGGAGTATACTCTAGGATGAGGCCGAAATTAGTGAAGCTCGATGAAATGGAATGTGGCGCCTGAGTGAGTGACAAGCCTTCGAATATTCGAGTCGGGATTGCTATCAAAGAAAGGTATCTTGTCTGGTCCAGGTACAGTAAAACCTTGGCGCATTGGTTAATCAGATCCCCGGGGCCACACACTCCACATCGTCGCTGAAAGAAAGCGCTTGCCCTGAAAGCGAAGGCCGATAAGGCTGGAGTTACTTACTGATTATTATTGTGGATAGACGTCAGCGCCGAGATCTTGTCCCTTACGATTCACTCACTAATATAACAATGCATGTTTGAATAAGTTGCTTTTCTATTGTCCCTTTGCTGCGCTCTTCACATTCTCACTTCTTGTGAGGACTGATGCTATAAATGCTACCTTATCACGACATGTTGTCTCATCTGTGGTCATGTCATAGCTAAGATCGGTGCTACAACTCACGATCTGTTTGGTCCTTTGACGCATTGGCCGCTTGTGCTTTCTGTTGCTTCCCATACATCATGCCAGCCAGGACGCTGAAGCAGCTGGCGGAGAGGGCTTGCATAAAAGGTCTCAGAGGTATGAAAGGATGTCAAGTTACCCTGAAACCGCCTCTGACCACGACAGGAATTACCGATATTGGCGAAATACCTTACGAAATGATCCGTCCAGTGCTTTTACGAATCCAGAGTCCGGAACAGTTGGTGAGACACGGAATTCCTAATAACCGACTTTGACTGATCGGACCCCCAAGATTCAATTGGAAACTAATTGCCCTCAACTTCTGGGCGAAGATGCTGAAATCTGGCGCGAGTTCATAAAGCGCGATATCCCAAGCTGGGAGTCAAAGCCGCACGAACCAAGTGATCCTGCAAACTGGTCGAAGGTCTATCGCAAACTGAAGCGTGAAGCCGAAAAGGAGGAAAAGCAATCGGCTTTGAAACTTAAAGCAGCCTATGATTCGATCAAGAATGAGAAGGATCAAAAGGTCGCCCAAATTGTAAGCAGGGCCAAATTGCCTGCTCGACGTCCGACATCACAGCAGATGGCTAGCGCAAAATATTACGGTATCCCGTCCCAGATCAGGCGGCCGGGTGGTAGCAGTGGTATCAGCAACAAGAAGATGGCAGTCCCAATGCACGAATTGAAGAAGCGGACCACGCAGATCATAAAGCCACCGGCTGGCTTCGTAGCGGACCAAAAGCGAAAAGCTGATGCCCTTCGCCTTCAACAAGCCCGGCAATCTGCACCACCACCACCACCAACTGCTTTATCCAGGCCTCCTGCCGGGTCTTACAATACAACGCAACGAACCTCAACTGCTCGCCCATCCCAAGATTTGAAAGACAGAGAAGCCCGCCTCCGAGCTCTAACTCAAGGTAGTCATCCACCACCGGCGTCTTCTTCTTCTGATCGAACCCGATCTCCCGTGTCCAGCACTTCCTCACCCTCCTCCTCCAAGCGACCCCCACTAGACAGACCTCCCCCATCTTCCACGACCTCATTACTCAAACGGACACTCGACACGGTCTCCTCCTCTGGTAGCTCGACGGTCCAACAATCGCCTTCGAAAAAGCGCAGAGTGACCACCGGGCCTGCCAGTATCTCGAGGAGGAATGTGGATTCTTCTACAACTTCTCGGCAGCGGCAACCGGCGGTAGATTCAAAACCGAGGGCAGCACGCCATGGTGACGAAAGTGACGATGGACTTGATGACTTATTTTGATATTTTGTTTCCTGGTATGGTACAAAAAAAATCGGAAATTTTGTTTTTGGGGGTCTTTGATGGGAGGTTTATCTGGGAGAACGAACGTCTTTGTGGGAATTGTAACTTGGGGTTGAACGGACGGGTTTTACATACATACATACATACCATGGACCTTTGTTTATGCAAATTTTCATGGCGTAACTACCTAGGTAGCTACACAATGTCAATGGTCATCCTTGCATGTCTTGTCATTTCATGAATGGATAAATTGACGTTTCTTTCCATTTGATGAATGGATAAATCCACGTTTCTTCATCTAAGGATTGAACAACTTGTGACGGCGTAACGTTAAGTAGGGGGGTTTTCCTTTGGAGGGAGCCTTGGATTCGGTTTGCCAATTGTATAATTTAATTTTGCTTTCATTACCTATCTACATAACTTAGAATAGGGGGGATCCGGACGGTCATGGTTTTGGGGGAAGGAGAGGGGGGTGGACATCGGGCTGTGTTGTGCTGTGTTGCTGTGTGTGTGTGGGAAGGTAGATATGTAAGTAAGATGTTTGATTAAAACTGGACAGAACGCTTGAATATCGATTGCGTGAGGTGTGAAGGCGTGGTTCGGCTGCTGGTAGGTAGGCTCCTCCAAAGAAAGGGATTGTTGGGAGGGTTTGGATATCGTAGCCGTCTGCGATTGAACGACAAGACGAGTGCGTATTCGCTTGATAGACTCTTGCCCATACTAAGAGATTTCCATCGTGCCCCCTTGTAAGAGATTTGTACTGTACTCTTCGGTTCTATTTTGCAGAAGTTGTAGGGTATGACATTGTTTTCAGTCTCCCTCTTGATCCGCCATGACCGTGATCCGGGACAGACTCGAGGTTCCAGTAGGATAAGCCCGTACCTTCCCGCCATGCTCATTGTCCACCTCTCAGAGCAAGGACGAGATGTAGAGTGTTTCCTCCTTCGAGATTGTATTCGGCGGCAGTTTTATCGTCGGCCCTGCGTTTGGCGCGTTGTCAGTCTCTTATCGGTATCGCAGAACGTCCGCGGAGTATGTTTGATAATGTGAAGCGGCGGCGATGTGAATGGTATGTATAGGGAAGAACGTCTTAGACGTACATTTGCTTTCCTCCGTAGATCAACCTCTGTTGGACGGGTGGGATGCCTTCCTTTTCTTCGACACGTTCCTTGATTCTCGAGACCTGTTGCGATTACCAGAGGTTAGCAATCATGCGGTATACATGTATACTGGTTAATGCGCAGATGATTTTGATGTAGAGCTTGAGAAAGACAATCGATATGTTGGACTGGCTAGTCGGGTGAAGCGCATGAGAAAGGTGGAAGGGGAATTTGATGTACGGACCTTATAATCTGGCTCGATATCGAGTTCGATCTCTTTGCCTGTGAGGGTACGGACTCTGTGTCATAACAGTTAGCCTCTGTATATGATTCTTGCTGTCCGAGCTATCAGGCTGTCGTGGTGTAGACTCACTTGATCAACATCCTGACGGCGTTGCTAGTCGCGGGGTAAGTGAAATGGAGGGGCTACGAATGTCCCGGAAGAAGAATTGTGAAGCTTGTAGATCGAGCAATATGGGGAACGGTACAATCCCTTGTTGGATGTTGGAAGTGCAACAGAGGGAGGTGACACGAGTAATGCGACAGTGGTAAAGGCACGTTTTCAGGATTCGTGATAAGAATGTCGTTTGTCTAGGTGTAGGTTGATTTTGTCATCATACCTTACCTACGATGCTCTACACATTGATCGGATTACATAAGTAGCAAATCCGGCCGATTCAGGGTCCTCGATAACGAACCTCGGATTGATCCTATCACTTTGACTGTGGTTGAGATTCACTGCGGTCTCTGGCTGGATTATTGAATCTGTTGGCACACGCTCTGCTACTTCTCTCAAACCGAATTTCTCTTATCGATGTATACACCATAGGCTCGTGATGACCGCCGCAGCGTCAGTCCTTCATCAATACACTACTAGCTTGTACCTCGTTCTCGTGATGTGCATTTCACAAGAGATTATATAGCTACACATGCTCCCAAAGTGCAAAGTCAGGAGTGGGCGCCTTCTTGAGACTTTGCTTGCGCGTAGGTCGTGGCTTCTCTTATATAGTTTGTATAGTAAGTTGCCGTGGACATCGCAAAACATAATGTATTCTCGTAGTCGAAGCATCTCGCGATGTTTGCGGCTAAGATACCCATTACGGAAACCTTTCCGATCTTTCGTACTTTCGGAATATATACCATCCCATCTCTTTCCTAGAATCTGTCTCAATCTATGAAACCCAATTGCCTAAGCCTGTCTGCTTCATCTGTAGAATAAGCCGATTATCTGGGAAGAAACCAGAAGCCGAGACATGGCAGCCATTGCTTATGAGGATTTCTCTGGCGGCGGAGGCCGAACAACAACGACGACAGATAACCCATTCGATGTCCTGATAGAATCTTGCAATGATGACGCTGTAAGTTGAAGACACATAGTCTAGAGCTCCCTTAAAGAATATGTTTCATACACCTCTCCCACCTTTCCCTGCAGACCTGCTTTCCAATCCTTTCCGTCTTCTGTTTTTCTATACACATATGTTACAGTATCACTCGAAGAGTCATCTCCTTGCGAACCGACACATACACACCATACCCAGCCAGTCACATAAATGATCGCTAACAATCCCGGTCCTCTCAACAGGCCAAAATTCAATCTCGTTATGAAGCCCACCGTACAGCCCGCAACAAACAGCAAGAAACCTTGATCCTGAACCCCGAAAAGTTTGATGGCTGGAAACTCGATCCTGTACTCGTCAAGTTGGACGGGCCGCGGAAGGATCCAGAGTTCACGGATCCGAGGCACTGCTTGGTGTTGTGGGCAAGGCCGTCGAGGAGGGTTAGGGAGCTTGTTGGAATGGTTCAGGAGAGGTTGGAGAAGCTCGCGCCTAGTATGTTGTTTTTCTTTCTCCCTTTCTCTATCCTTGAAATTTTTGTTCCTTGGGAGTTAGGATTGTCTGGAGAGGAGATGGGGAGAGGCCGCTTGTCTAGAAGTGTTGATGTTGTTTCAATCTCTGCTCTCTCATACCTGTTATCACTCCCATTACATTATGACCAGCGATAGACATGTTGCAAGATGGCTTTGATCACACGAGGAGCTATCTAACTCCCGTCTTCTCAAGGAATATGGATCATGCCACCCGACTGTCTTCATATGACCGCCCTAGAACTCGCACACTCCAAAACCGCATCCGAGATCCAAACGCTCGTCGACAAAGTCCTCCCCCACATCTCCACCATCACAGACCACCCATCCCACCACCACACCCGCCTCATCAAACCCCTCCTATCCTTCGACGCCGCCGCCCTAGCCCTCAGCTTTAGCCCCGCCGCCACCGGCCACGACGCAGCATACACCTACCACCACCTCCGCCGCGACCTGCACCGCCTCTGCAGCGACGCTGGCGTACAGATCTCATCACGCTACATCGTCCCCTCCGCCCACCTCACTGTCGCACGCTTCAACTCCCCCAACGTCTTTGCGCAGGGCGACGAACTAGACGGGAATGTCGCGCTCGATCTCTCGTTGCGTACGCGCTGGATCGAAGAGATCAACGCTATCAACCAGTGGCTTGTACGCGAGTATTGGCCCAAGGAGGGGAACGAGAATGGAACGGTTTCGGTGGTTGGTGCTGGTGCTGGTGGTGGGGGAATGGAGTGGATCGTGGGAGAGGAAAGGGGATTGGATTTTCGGAGGGGAACGTTGTGGTATGGGGGTGGGGAGAGTGTTTGGATTGGGAAGGGGTTCTGAGAGAGCGTGATCTTATTATGGGTTGGACTGTATATGTAGGATGAGAATTTATGGAAAACATCTGGCTTAAAAAGGTGTTTTTTTCACTAACTACACCTTTTGCTTTTGCACATATAGACATAAATACCAGAGTTTAAAAGAGGACGTGCGATCTCGAAATCTTTTAAGACGTAGACCAACCAGATGTACCAGACACAGAAGGTACCCAGAATGAAGTGGTCTTCGAAAGAGAAGAGAGCAGGAAGGGAAGGGAAGGGAAGGGAAAAAGGCGTTGTACCTCAACGGTCGGTAGATTTGATACCTCAGGTAAACAGGTATGTATGCTCTCTGACTATATGGACAGGGGACATATTGTGTTGCTCCTCTATCCCAAGCCTGAGTCTCCTCGACTTACCTGCCTCCTGTTTGTTTTCGAGCCGATAAAAGGGGCTCCCAAGACGTCGTATTATTAACAGATGGACTATGGAGGAACGTTGAATTAGCCGAAGGCCGATAAAGAATGTCCCGTTCAAAAAGCATTGATCGACTCCTTGTATACAACTAGAGCGCGCACATTGGTATGGCCAATACGCAGTCAGTCTGCTGTGGTGATGTATCCACTCGGCTCTAGCCTGCATAGCGAACTGCTTCTTGCGGAAACCGAGGTAATCTATAATAGATTGCGGACGGAGAACACTGGAAGGAGGCACTGTTCCTGGATGTACAGTCCAGCTTAGCAAGGAATGGCAATGCATTATTAAAACTCGCTTAGATTCCCAGTGGTCTAGACTGCTGCATTCGGACGGAAATTTGTCTCTAACGTTAGCTGTTGTTGATGATGAATCTTGACCTGCGGAAGGTCGATCGCTAGTTGCAACAGAAAGTGTTTGTACTATACGGAGGACTGTAGATGCAGGTTTTGAACATGACGATCCTTGATGGCGTTGCTGAACTTCAACGTTTTCCGAGCACAAAGGAAGGAGGGAAGCTGGTCAGATCTCAAATATCAGATCCTACCTACTACGTATTATGTAATAGTTGTGGCGTAATAATCGTTCCGCCTTGGTTCCTTGTCAATGGCATTGTTCAACTTTGTGGTTCCTGACTTTGCCCTAAAATAGTTAAGGCCAAGTTCCACAGGCGTCCCGCTGAGTCGGAAACAATAAGCAAAGACCAAGAGCCTAAAGACCCAAAGATCCGAGGGATTTGGGGGAACCCGCAAGTCTGGATAAAGAGACCATCGTACCTATTAGATACCTAGGTAGTCTTCCATAATGGATTGGCTCTATACCCCTCTAACTTACATTACGCCACGCCCAAATACAATATCTTATGCTGATTATCTAGATGGTGTCAGTGGCTGATATTTATCCTGATAGTGTCCTTTACTCATCGTCAGCCTTCGGGAGCTAGTTTCTCCCTTCTCTTGATGGTATTCGACCCGAACCACGTAATCGGGAATAATTGATGTCGACGTCTGAATCCGATGGAGAGGAAGTAACCATGAGTTGATGTGTTTTAGAAACTATCGACCAATAGCTGCGTTGTAAGCGAACGAAAAGATGGTGATGGAGAATTCTTAAGATGTGCTCCATGTCAATAGCTGACAAGGATTTACAATTGTATCTAATATTTCCGTCTACGTGTTCGGGATGAAAAGGCATTCATTGCCTCTCGCGTAACTTATTGTGACTTAGGGAGTCCCGAAGGGGTGAAATGACCAATTGACCGGATGAGACGGTGACTGTAATTCATCAAAGAACACAGATAGAGAAACATGCACGCCGGGGACATCGACCATTTGGCCGTTTAAGCGAGGGGGAATATTACCACGATGTAGAATGTTTTCGAGGAGCTTCCGAGTCCCTGCACAAACGAACGCTACATTGGAGAGTCTTCGAAGCGAGTGAAAGTGACCCTGAATGCCATGCTTCTCAGCCGTCCCCCGTCGTCCTGTCCAGTATCACAATAACTGTGACACGGAATCTAGGTACGGCACCATATGGTGATGATATGAGCTGATCTCTCTATGACGGTGAAACTTCTCTTACGGGACTCTTAGATGAATCGTTCTTAGCCGAGGTCTGCGTTTTGACTGATAGGAATCTAGATGACAGGAAGAAGGTGACATTCCCCTATATAGCGTTTCTACTGGAGATCTACTGGAGATCAAACGTTTCATACGATCTAATGAGATGGTCTCTGACCTTTTGTCGGGTTGACCATCCGTCCCACGGCTCGATCAAGGAGAAACAAGTAAGATAGTATATATCGTACATCTACATCTACACCCAAACAATGTTGCCGCTGAACATTGCCACCAGCATGGGTTAAACAAGCGAGGTGATTCCGTTCGTCGATCATTCATCTCGATTCGATATTGTACGCTGTATGGAAGTTGAAGTTGGGGGACGAGGGGAGCTTGCTGGAGACACCTCGTATTCGCAGTCGTCTCATGCAGTAGTCCTCTATAGGGATCAAGAAGCTAGCGCACGAGTACCGTACGTAGTACTACGGTAGTAGTTATGGCCAAAAGGAGTCGCGCGGTCTCATCAAATAGACTCGCTTAGATACGTGATCGCCGGAATCGTTTCTTCAGAGGGAAAATGGCGAGCCGCACGATAATAAGCGACGATTGTGGTAGGCTATGGGTTCTGGGAAAACCACGTAGCACCGTAGACGATTGATGTGTACTACGTAGTAAAATGCTGTGTGGTGTGTAGCCGCGCCATCTACTGAGCGTGACGATGTGGGCTTTCTTCTCTTTGGCTTCGTTTCACCGTTTCACGCCGACCAAGACCGTCAAGCCGAAAACAAGCGAAACGATAGCGCCAAGAACGGAAAGCTGCGAAACGGTAGGCCAATCCCTGCCGTTGACTCGGCGTCTGCACTAGAGTTACAGTGCATGACCTGACCTGGTCAAGATAATTACTCCAGAGTACGTACGCACAGTGATTCGGATTCACCGAGGGAAAAGAAAGGAGAAGGGAGCCTGGAGACTGGAGACTGGGGGCTGAAGACTGAAGACTGGAGATAACCGTCAATACAATGCTGAAGCATTTTTGATCCCCAGCATTCTAGGGGTAGGCAGGCGCCTGGAATGTCCAAAGCCCAAATTGATTTTCTGTCTCAGGTACGGGTCAAGTCAATACTACATCGTGGACTGCCTCTCCCGACACGTCACAATTGACCTTTTTTCGCTAGCCACGATGGTGACTTGGCAAGTAAAAGTAGGAGCCTATGAAGACGACGGTACCGAAAGAGGTTGTTGAGTCACCACTTCAGGCAAATCCATAAACACCGATTCGATGAGCCTTCCTCTGCTAAAATACCTACCTAAGTTACTAAATACTAACGTTACCTCGGTATGGTCTGGTCTGTTCGGTCTGTTCCTAAATTTCTACTGCTCAGCGGCTGCTCAGCGGCTGCTCGGCTCCAGGGACTCCACTACCTACCGTAGTACAACACACATTTGGACTGCTGTCATCCATACAGCTCACCCGGATAGGACTATGGTACCATCTTACAGTACATACTACAGTATCATCTACTACGTGCCTAAGTATCTCGCCATTCTCGCATGCTCATGCACATGCTCATGCTCATGCTCATGCCCATGCCAGTGGATTGTCTCAGCCCGCACCCAAAAAAAGAATAAACCTCAGGAAACCCCGATTTCGAATTCTCCAACTGGGCGACGACCGGCCACATCGACAATTGCACGTCAACCTGCCCGAAACAATAGACACCCCCACCACCACCACAACCAGATGCATCTCAGTGCTCACCGTCTATTCTCGACCAATTGATCTCTCTTTGTGTGAACCCTGTGTCTTTTCTTTTTAGCATACACACGTATAGTTCGTTGACATGGTTCGCTTACTGGACAATCTGTCATCGCCCGCCTGAAGATCTTTACCTTGCTGCAGAATCTATTTTAACCCATCAATTCATTCCTCAGCAATGTTCATACCTCATCCTTGCAGATGTGGTCCCCCAAACGAAAACCATTCTTGATGTCTGAACCGTGATGACAGTCCCTTTCGAGCAGACAATGAAAGATCAGCTTCCCGAAACCTTGTGATCAAACGGCCCTGATACCGAACGGAACGGTAAAGATGGAGTCTACCGTCTACCTAGTTAGGCGGCAAAGGGGCGCTACGCTAGCATTCGCAATACACTAGTTCCATCTAATCCATGAGGGTCATGGCATCGGGGGTTGTGATCCAAACGTTGTCCATCCATGCCTCGAATAGACGAACGCCAACCGTCAACGGAATGCGTCTCCCTAGTCTCTTTCTCCTGATAAGGACGACTGGTAGGACAAATGCTGACAAGCCAGGGCCAGCTTTCGATGGTGGATCTTGCGTTTGTTTGAAACCATGCCATGAATGTATCCCCAGCGCATGTCTTCTCGCTTGATGGGCCTATCGATCATGGCCGTATGGCGGAACCGTATTCAATGTGGCGGCATCCGTTACCATGTTCTGTTCCATTGCATCCCGGCGCTATTCAGATTTCTTGAGGGCAAATAGCATGCATAGCGGATCTGCGACAGCATGCGCGCTGTGCACCGGGTGAGAATGTCAGCCTTCTGTCGTCACTGATGTCCTGACTTTCTTTATCTTCCAGTGATAGCTTCACCTTTCATCTTGTTTGCTTAGATATTTCTTATTCCCTTTTCGCGTCTTTAGACCGTTTGTTACTGTTGAGATCTTGACTGATTTCGACGCCGCTCGTTTCATTTAGTCCTACAGGGCTGGTTTGCAGAGATGTTGGACATCATCACTTTCTTATTCTCTTTCCCCATTGTTGCTGTTGCATTACGGTGGCAGGCCGAGTTCGTCGGATACAATATCAACCTCAATGAGACCGCCATAGAGCCGAAAGACTACTGGGGAGAATGGGAGAATCATACGTTTACCCCATCTCCGTCGAACTGGAGGTTTCCTTTTTACGTCCTGACCGTGGATCGATACCTCGACGGCGACCCGTCAAATAACGAGGCCAATGGGACCGTATTCGAACATGACTGGATGAGCAACCAGTTCCGCTTTGGGGGAGATACCAAGGGGTTACAGAATGACTTGGATTATATTCAAGGTGCCGGCTTCAAGGTGAGCTCAACTCGAATTCGTACTGGACCGTACTCATCATTATAGGCTCTCTACCTCACTGGCAGTCCATTCTTGAATATGCCTTGGGCTAGTGATGGATATGGACCCCTAGATTTCACGTTGCTGGACCAACATCACGGTGACATCGAAGACTGGCGCAACCTCATTGCCGAGATTCACCGTAGAGGTATGTATGTAATATTCGATAACACTATGGCCACGTAAGTTCTTTCCTTTCAACCGCTTGCATGGACTAACAGTACCAAGTATGGGCGACTTGCTTGCGTTCGAGGGATACGTGAATGCTAGCGCACCTTTCACTTTCAACGAGTATGACTATATCTGGAAAAGCGATAGAAGATATCACGATTTCCAACCTGGGGATGAACGCAACTCATCATGTCAATATCCTCGTATTTGGGGTCAGGATGGTCTACTTTTGCCCCAGTCAATCACAGATGAAATGGACAGCTGCAGAATCAGCGAATTCGATCTGGTATAGCGCCTCTGCCTGATTCTTTACCACAGTACTAATGGTGCGCACAGTACGGGGATATCAAAGGGACTGGTGCTTACCCCAGTTACGTCAACTCTTTATCAAAGTTCGCTTCCGTCCAAGATCGATTGAGAGAATGGCGACCAGATGTTCTGGAGAAGATTAAGGTCATGTCTTGCATGCAGATCGCTATGTTTGATATCGATGGATTTCGGTAGGTTTGCTGCTCACAGCCATGATCCCTATGCTGATTGCATGCTACAGGATGGATAAAGGTCTACAGACGACTGTTGACGCCATGGCCGAGTTCACCGATTTCCAGCGCCAATGTGCTAGGCGGTTCGGCAAAGACAACTTGCTGGTCGTTGGCGAGATTGTTGGCGACCCGAAATTAGCCGCCGTGTATGTTGGTCGAGGGAAGCAGCCAGATCAGTACAATTACAACATCAGTAAGGCTTTGACGGCATCGAATGAGACAGCCGATGACGAGTATATCCGCGATTTTGGTTTAAGCGCCCTTGATGGAGCAGCATTCCATTACGACATTTATGGCTCGTTAACGAGATTCCTGGGCCTCGACGGCCCATGGGGTTCTTATGGTGTTGACTGGGTTTATTTTTGGAATAAATTCCTCCGAGAACATGACTTCGTCAACGCAAACACGGGCCTGTTCGATCCCAGACACATGTTCGGCACCACGGATCAGGACGTGTTTCGGTGGCCTGCACTGGCGCATGGCACTCAGCGTCAGCTTCTTGGCTTTATGGTCACTCAGCTTGAACTTCCGGGTATCCCGATGATACTATGGGGAGAGGAACAAGAATACTACATTCTGGAAAACCTTGCAGCCGATTATGTCTTCGGTAGAACTCCTATGGGGTCCAGTCGAGCTTGGCAGCTCCACGGCTGTTATCGGCTCGGAGAAGAAGTCTACGTTAATATGCCCTTCAACTCGTCAGGTTATGGTTGTTACGATGATTCGGTCTCGTTGGACCACAGAGATCCTTCACATCCAGTAAGGAATGTGCTGAAAAGGATGTATGAAGTGCGACGGAAATATCCAACCTTGAACGACGGCTATAACCTCACAACCTTGTCGTCTCAGATTTACAACGTATATCTTCCGGGAAGTGGGGGCCTCCCATCTCCTCATGGCATCTGGAGCGTTTATCGTGGTCGTAGCGAGCTCGTTCAAGACTTTGCAGGTGATGGACGGGGCAACCAGGGCGCTTGGTTCTTATATTCGAATGAGAACAAGACCACGGATTTTACTTTCAATTGCTCTGGCAATGCGTCCGAGGCGTTGATTTCGCCGTGGTCAACCGGAACAAACGTTAAGAATCTGTTCTATCCCTACGAGGAGTACAATGTGACCAGGTCCTCAACTCAAACCTACGGTAAGCCAGATCTGCATCGCGATTGGGAAGCTACTGACCGAAATCAGGTATCGAAAGCGAGACGGAGCCTAACGGATGCTTGTCGTCAATTCAAATGCAAGCTTGGGGTTTCAAAGTCCTCGTACCAATTGAGACATGGGAGGCGCCGGATCCGACAATCACTCGCTTCCTCCCGGGTCACGATTCACGCCTGGTATCATCTGTAGGGCTAGGAGAGCGAGAAAATGTCGCCATCGAGATTCACTTTGACCAAGCCATGGATTGTAATTCTGTCAGAGATAGTATCACCATCGCATCTACGACACAGGATGGTATAAAAGCCGAGCTTGATGCAGCGACCGTGGATTGCCAGCTAATTGATGAAAATGAGCCGCGCTATGTCGCGGTGCCAGCAACCAAATGGCGCTTTGCAGCGACACTGAAAGATGTGTCGAACGGGGTTCATACAGTTACAATTAAAAATGCGACAACAGTGGATCAAAACCGTACTACTGGTGCCAATGATCGCTTCCAATTCCGCATTGGACAGAAGGACAATCCAATCGTGTTCCAAGTTGGTGGCAACTATACCAAAGAGCTCCTCCACCAGAATAGTAGTGCCCTCTACATCCAGCATAGAGCAGCTGGCGCCGATAAGTTTCGTTATTCTCTCACATGGGGGAGCAGTTGGAGCGAGTGGCACGATTACACGGGTGAGAACTTTACACTCAGATCCCAGAATTGGACCGGCTCCCACTCTCAGAAATGGCATGGAGAACACGTCGTCGTGAACTATTGGTCACAGATGACTGGTAGTAGCGAGCATATGCAGCACGGTGATTTAAAAGGCACTGATCTACCTGATCGGCGATGGCCTCATGCTTTTGCTATGGGTAAGTGGAATGATTGGGGTTATGATGGTGGCTTGCCCAATCACTTCCGTCTGGTCGGCGATGGTATATGGCAGTATGACCTGGTTGCCGAATGGCCATCCAACCTTATTGTCAATGTCTGGGGTATGAACCCAGATGGCCAACCAGACAAGAGTGCAGCATACGGCGATGTCGATGGTGATGGTGTACTGGACTGGTTGCCGCCAATGAGTCTGTCGCTGAACGTGATCAACATGACACGGCCACCTAAAGGCTATGTCGGCGTGAGGACTATCGTCAACGACGGCAACTTCAACTTCCATTTCGTTCCCATTGGCTCTACAGCATCTCAAATCGTCATTGCTGTATTGTTGTTTGTGGTCCCCGTACTAACGGGTATACTGGGTATTTGGGCATTCATGCGATCGTTTTATCAAGTCAAGTTCAATGAGCTCGGTGTTAGTGAGAAGAAGCACTTCTTCAACTTTCTCAGGCCCACTACTGGCGACAACGCCCTTCGGGAGGCTGTCGCTGGCATGTTCAACGCCTCAAAGATTAGCCTCGGTGTCCAGAATCTAGCCGCGATTTCAAACGAAGACCAGTCAACCATGCTAGCGACCGAGCGGCGCCGGGTATTGATAGCCACTATGGAGTACGATATCGAAGATTGGGGCGTCAAAGTAAAGATCGGTGGCTTGGGAGTCATGGCGTCTCTCATGGGAAAGAACCTTGGCCATCAAGATCTTATCTGGGTTGTACCCTGCATAGGTGATGTCGAGTACCCAGTCGACGAGCGTAAGTCATACTCACAGAGTCTTATACATGGCGCTAATGATGTGATAGTCGCCGAGCCAATGACAGTGAGAATTCTTGGGACTACATATGGTGCGTACTAATAGAAATTCCATCGGATGCCGCTAACTCCTCCACCAGAGGTGCAAGTGCAATATCACAAAGTGCGAAATATCACTTATGTGCTGTTGGATGCCCCTGTTTTCCGAAAGCAGACCAAAGCGGAGCCATATCCAGCTCGAATGGATGACCTTGAGAGCGCTATCTACTATTCTGCATGGAATCAGTGTATTGCGGAAGCTATCACCCGTTTCGACGTCGACCTTTATCACATTAACGATTATCATGGAGCCGTAGCTCCCTTATACCTTCTCCCTAGTGTAATTCCTTGCTGCCTGTCACTGCATAACGCCGAGTTTCAAGGCCTTTGGTCGCTTCGCACCACCCAGGAAAAGAACGAAATCTGCCTTGTCTACAACTTGGATAAGGAAGTGGTTGATAAATACGTCCAATTCGGCGAGGTCTTCAATCTTCTACATGCAGGCGCCAGCTATATCAGAGTACACCAGAAAGGATTTGGGGCTGTCGGTGTATCAAAGAAATACGGCAAGAGAAGTTTGATGCGCTACCCTATTTTCTGGGGCTTGGACAAGATTGGATCGTTACCTAATCCAGATCCCTCAGATGTTGCACCCCTAGACAAGAGTGGATCTGCTGCCGGTGCTGTCGAGATCAACCAGGAAATGGAAAGGACTAGACTCGACGCGCGCAAGCAAGCGCAGGAATGGGCCGGTCTCAATGTTGATCCAACGGTAAGCAACTTCTCCTATAACCTCTTGAACATTTGCTGACACTGTTTAAGGCTGAACTGTTCGTTTTTGTTGGGCGCTGGTCACTTCAGAAAGGAGTCGATCTGATCGCCGACGTCTTTTTCACCGTCCTTGACGAGAACCCCAAAGTCCAGCTTATCTGCGTTGGACCTGTCATAGACCTGTATGGGAAATTTGCCGCTCTGAAGCTTGGGAGGATGATGGAGAAATATCCCGGACGAGTCTTTTCAAAGCCAGAATTCACAGCTCTTCCACCTTACATTTTTAGCGGCGCCGAATTCGCTCTGATACCGTCGAGGGATGAACCTTTTGGTTTGGTTGCGGTCGAATTTGGTCGTAAGGGAGCTCTAGGTGTCGGTGCACGAGTAGGTGGTCTTGGTCAGATGCCTGGGTGGTGGTATACCGTTGAGTCGACTACGACGAAACATCTCATGGCTCAATTCAAAACTGCCATCAAGGATGCCCTCGCTACGAAAACTGACAAAAGAGCTGAAATGAGAGCCCGTTCGCTGGTTCAACGTTTTCCAGTTGCTCAGTGGATTCGGGACTTGGAGATCCTGCAATCGTCTTCAATCAAGATCAGTCGCCAACAGGAGGCAAATGCGGCTTTCAGTATCTTCAAAACCTTTACCCCGTCAGTTCTCAGCCGAACTCCCCAAACAAGCAGACCCGGGAGTCGAGCACCAAGCCCACGTCCTAACAGTTCTTCGGGCTCCAGCGGCCTTGCCCTTCCTCGCCGCTTCACCCCTCCTGAAGGGGATGTTCCTGATCCAGGTGCTAGCGTAAGCAGCAGGAATGTGACCCCCTCAGCATCGTTCGTTGGTAATCCACTAGACAGTCCACTTGTCAGTCAAAGTATCGGCCCAGGCCATAACCCTCCAAGGGGTCGCAAGAGGATTAGCAAGTCACGACCGGAATCAAGGTCAAACTCCATGGATTCTACCAAATCGCGTGGGCGCTCGCTTGCAAGGCCTCGTCATCAGCGGACTGCTACGATGACAAATCTGGATGTTCTTCAGGAGGCACGCCTATCCATGATCGAGAGTCACGACGAGAGAGGGACTTCGATGGGACGATCACTGAGTCGCGATGCAGAAGCACAGTGGCCGTTGCAACCGCCATTACTGCCATTCGCAGGTAGGGTTGCAAGGCCCTCATCATCAGATAGTCAGACCTTGACGTCCTCTCACTTTGCCTTCGATAATTCAGTTCCTGGAACCCCTGGTACACCAGATGGCCAGCTTGGCTTTTTGATGAATCCATATGACCCTGCCATCAGGCATTCAAAACCCCTTGATATGCTTTCAATCACTGGCGAGAGAACTGACTTCAAACTACAAAATGTCGACCCCTTCTTCACAGATTCCCAGGATATTTACTATAGGGCGTTCGACAAGCTACTCGATAACGTCAGCTCGAAGAATGCAGAGAACTCGTTGTGTATCGAAGATTTCCTAGTTAAATCCGAGAAAGATTGGTTTGGCCAAATGCATCGAGCAAAACTTGGACTATCTTCTCGCGCATCTACACGTCCAGGCACCCCTACCGGCTTTATGTCGAGATCAACACCAGGAACACCTGGCGGATCCATTTTCAACCTCAAGTTTCCTAGGAAAGTGACTGTGGAAAGTGTATCAGAAAGCCGGCAAGATTCGGTCGAAGAAGGCGAGAAAGTTGACTACCAAGCCGACTTCTCGCTCCCGGGTGACTATGTCGCTCCAAATGGATTGAGGAAGTTGCTCCAGAAGAAGGTTGGCGATTGGCAAGTATATTGCATTCTTCTCGCCTTCGTAAGTCTTGTCAGCCCCATCAAACAGAAGCATGCTGACTGAAGTGTCCTCTAGGGCCAAATTCTTGCCGCCAACTCTTATCAGATAACTTTACTTACCGGTGAACTTGGCTCGACAGCCACCAAACTTTATGCCTTGGCCACAATCTACCTTGTTGCCACTGTGGGATGGTGGTTCGTCTACCGACGCGTGCAAGCTGTCTACTGTCTCTCGGCACCCTTCACCCTCTATGGTCTTGCATTCCTTCTCCTCGGGATGGGTGTCTGGACTCCTAGCCGTAATGGACGGGAGTGGGTCTACAATGTAGCTTCGGCCCTTTATGGTATCGCAAGCGCATCAGGCAGTCTGTTCTTTGCTCTCAATTTTGGCACTGAAGGCGGCACCGCCACTAAATCGTGGGCATTCCGAGCGTGTGTCATACAGGGCACACAACAAGTCTACACTGCATTCCTCTGGTATTGGGGCGCTAGCCTCACCAATTCATCAGGCATTGGCTCAAAGATTGCTGCATCATACATCGTCACGGCCGTCACGGCGCCTATCGCCATTGTTCTCTTCTGCTTTTCCGCAGCTCTTTATCTTGGCCTTCCTAACTACTACCGCATGAAGCCGGGAAAAGTACCGTCTTTCTACTCGTCAATCCTCAAGCGAAAAGTAGTCCTCTGCTTCTTCGTCATGGTCCTCCTTCAAAATTACTTCCTTTCCGGTCCTTACAACCGTAATTGGAAGTATCTTTGGTCATCTCAACACACACCTTTCTACTCGATTCTCCTCCTCGTTCTCATCTTCTTTGTCGGAATCTGGGCACTTGCTCTCTGGATCCTAGGTACGCTCTCCTCCAGACACAGCTGGATCATCCCCATCTTCGCCATCAGCCTAGGCGCACCCCGCTGGTGCCAGATGTTGTGGTCCACGTCCAACGTGGGCCTCTACATCCCCTGGGTATGGTCCTCGCTCACCGTCGGCGCCCTCCTCGGCCGTGGTCTGTGGCTCTGGCTCGGCATTCTCGACGCCCTCCAAGGAGTTGGGTTTGGAATGATCCTTCTCCAAACCCTCACTCGCTTCCACGTCACCTTTGCGCTCATGGCCGCTCAGGTCCTCGGATCTTTGACGACGATCGTCGCGCGCGCCTCGGCACCCGATCGCATGGGCCCCGGCACCGTGTTCCCAGACTTCTCACTCGAGGGTTTCGGCGGCTTGAAGCACACCTGGTTCTGGATCGCGCTGATCTGTCAATTGATCATCTGCGCCGGATTCTTCAAGGTGTTCAGAAAGGAGCAACTGTTCAAACCTTGATCAACCTCTCTCATTCACGAACGTTAATGATGTACCATTCAGATGTACCATTCACTCACTCACTTAGACACATTTTATTGCTTATTGTTTAATCATTATTCTGTATTCATTCAAAGCAAGCGAAGCAAAACCTCCCCCCCCCAAAAAAGCCCAAAGAAAAAAACAAGGGAGGAAAAGGATATCCTTTCATTATACACTACTAGACACAAGACAAGACAGGACGAGACAGAAGAAAGGATGGATAATCATTAGATCTTACCTACCTAGATGCTACCTACCTAGGTACATGAACTTTGTACAATACCAATAACAAGACACTTATTTCAATTTCACAGCATCAGCGTACCTACCCGTCTATCTGTCTACCTACCTCCTTACACATATCAGTATTAAATGATACAGGTACTACATACAGCGTCTTCGGTGACAAATTTCTTACCCAATACAATTAGATGCTAGAGCGTTCCCTGTCCTTATATAGGTATCTGTCTATAAAGGAAAGGGGGGCCCTACTGACTGACTGACTGACTGTTTGAAGGAAATATCAGCGGACACACACGTAAATACACACACACACACTTATAGATCATCAAGATAAAAGGTAATCAATATACAGTGAGTGAGTGAATTAGTTGTCCCTTTGTCCCTTTATCCCTCTCTCCCTGGTCTGTCTTTTAAAAGTACCTAGGTAAGGTAATTAGAAACTGTCAGAGGCAAATGTCAACGCCCACGCCCTCGCCCTCGCCCTCGCCTGTAAGCACGTAGGTAGATATCTAGATACCTTGCATGCCCCAAGGTACCACCTTCCTTACCTAAGACAGTATAATTAGTGACTAATAAGATGAATGATTAGAGCGGATGTGGCACTGCCCAACTTACTTACAGAATCACATACATATACATATACTATACATACACAGCGGTATAGGTTAGGTATGTAATAGATAGGGAGGGAGCGGGATAGATGTTTCAAGAGTGAAGAATTGATTGATTTTTTTTTTGGGGTTTTCTATTTATTTATCCTCCCCCTCCCTCCCTTTCCCCTTTTCTCCCCTTCTCCCTCTCTCCCTCTCTCCCTCTCTCCCTCTCTCCCTCCCACCCCTCTCCCCTTCTCTGACCTGAAAACTTTGACTGCCGCCGCAGTCACCACCACCTCCACCACTGCCACCACCACTGCCGCCTGCACCGCCACCGCCACCACGCACCGGCCGCAACCACTACCATCACCACCACCACCACCGACGCCGACCTAGCGTCCGCCCGCCTCCAAGTCCCGAAGCTCAATAGCGTTCGGGCCCTCGGCGACGGGGGCGTCGGCAGCATCAGCAGCAGCAGCAGCGACAGCAGCAGCGACAGCAGCACCAGGACCAGTGCGGCCCCTGAACAGGGAGCTCACACGGGCCCTCGCGCCCCAGACCATCGTATTGGTGACCTCGAACAACTTGCCAAAGAAGTCGCCGCACCACTTGCGGACGGTGGCCGGGAGCACGTGGCGGGCCAGGGACAGGCAGGCACAGACGATGGTGGCAGAGGCCTCGACCATCGTCCAGAACGTCGACTTGACGGTGCCATACAACGGATCGGCAGCGTCGCTGGCGTCGTCCAGCGTCGTCATCCTGGCAACTGTAAAGACGCAGACGCTGTGGAAAAGTCAGTTGAGGACAACACAAAGGGAGGGTGAAAGGATATCAATGATGACAAACAACAGAAGGCGAGGAGAATAGCATGACTCACATGAGCAGAAGGCTCGTACCAAAGATCAAGCCAGCTTTGTACCGAGCGCCGAGGAGATCCACTCTATCGATCGCGAATGGGACAGTTCCGGTGATCGCAAGGTCCGTCAGCATTGTGTAAGCGGCATTGGCATACCAGAAGCCGGTGGAGTCGATGCAGACTCCAGGAGTGCTTTCGGACCAGAACTTCTTGAGAGGAATGCACTGAAGAAAGGTTACGACGATTGAGCTCAAGCCATATACTGTGATGATGGCGAGCATGGACCAGCAGAAGCGACGGAACCAAACGACATTGAAACAGCGGAGGTACAGGAGCACCAGCGAGAGTTTGCCGAAATTGATGGTAAACTTGTAGCAGAGTTGATTGAGCCAGAACATCTTTGCTTCGGTCAGACTTGGGACATCATAGAAGGTGAAATGCACACGACGTACCTTGAGAGCGAACTCTCTGTTCTTTGGTCCGACCTCGAACGAATGGCGACCGTAACCATGCATGACAGCTTGGGATTATTAGTACAAAGGTTAGACTAGAAAGATGCGAGGATGCTCACCAAAGAAGTTTGCAAAAACCATGACTATGAGGAAGAACTGGGATCGTCAGCATTAGCGTTGATGACTTTCACAGAGACCAGGATACATACCAGAGATAGCAAGATGAAGAGATCGTCAAAACCCAACAAACCTCTCCGGCGAGCGCCCTCTCCATGTTCCTCGGCGAGAGCAAACCGCCAGTAAAAGCGATTGGAGACGAAAAGGCCGGCCAGAATCATTCCAACAACAGATGCTTCAATCAAGCCGGATGGCCTTCCATTCATACCGAAGTAGGTCTCGGAGCTCATCTTGAACGATGGTACAATGAGCAAGGATCAAGTCGAAGAAGTTTCGAGTACAAGAATTTGAGACCGTATAAAGCTCAAAGGTTGGGCGAGCGATTGCGACTTGTGAGATGAGAGATGAATAGCTACTTTCGTGCTGCTCTGAGAATGTGTCGAAGCTGTGTGACTTCAGAGGTAGAGAAAGCAGACTGTAAGGCAGATTGCCACTTTCGTACTGCTTAGAGAGTATGTCGAAGCTGTTTGACCTCAGAGAAAAGTAGAGAAAATAGACTGTAAGGCGAGTTGCTACTTTCGTACTTTGCTTAGAGAATGTGTCGAATCTTCGTGAATTCAGAGAAAAGATGTAGAAGCAAAGCCTTTGAGATAAGAGTACTCCTATCTTTGTTCTTCTAAGATGATGTGTTGATTTGTCTTGAATTCAAGAAAAGAGATGTGGAAGCAGACTGTAAGACGAAACAGATGTCTACTTTCGTGCTGCACAGTGATGAGTTGAGATGTCTCGAATTCAGAATGAAAAGGTGTAGTAGAAGTAGAGGCTGCAAGACTTCGTGCTGCTCAGATATTTCTTTGTGAATTCAGAGAAGAAAGATGTAGAAAAGGCAGACTGTAAGTTGAGACGTATCTCTACTTTTGCGCTGCTCAGTGATGTGTTGAAGTGTGAATTCAAAGAATAAAGAGTAGAAGACGGCAAGACAAGAGGAATCTCTACTTTCGTGCTGCTCAGACAGTACGTTCTGATTTGAGAGGAGGATCTTGCAACAGATGTAGAAGAAGACTCAGAAATGATGACAAGAAAGTCGAATCTCTGATTGTGTACCCGTTCAAATGATGAGATGTGGTCAGGGAACAGGCTGCAGACAAGAATGTAGAGTCAGAAACGGTGAGATGAAAGACGAATCTCTCTGTTCGTGCCGTTCAGACGATACAATAGGGGTTTAGAAGCAGGTGCAGAATAGTAAGACGGTGAGACGGCAGAGGAGTATCTATCTTAACGCCGCTTGCTTGTTACGATCTGTGGTTGAGTGGGGGATGCAGAGGGTGTTGTAGAGAGTGTTGTAGAGGATCAGAAAAGTGAGATTTTGAAGCGAAGAGAAAACTCTGCGTTGATATGATCAGGTTGCAGTTGCAAAATGAGTATCGTGGGTCTCTCGGCGTCCTCTTTGGGCGCATATGTAAGCGGAGCAGGGCAAAGGAGAGATGAAGACAGCAACCGTCTCCGTCTCCGCGATTCCGAGGACATCAATTGGCCGACTCTGTGAAGTGCCGAGCTTGTGCATCGTTGTTCCATCCAATATCAGACCTCTTGTTGAACATAACCCTGTTTAACCATCCACGTCTCCATGAGCTTCGACAGAAGGTCAGAGACAGCAAGGGGACGTTGTCCGTGATCACCATGTACATCCTAGAGACGCCGCACTGTCGTTGGCGGACAAACGACGTTACCCAAAGCCTGAACAAAGAGAGCGTTGTGTCAAAGAGTCTCATGATATAGGTGTAGGTGTTCCGTTGCTTCCAACAACATCTGCTAACGATGATTATATAGCAAATCGAAGCATCGAAGCATCGAAGCATCGAAAGCTAAGAGTCATCTCGATATAGCAGCTCAATCGAGAGTACGATGACAGAGATATATGTACCTCAAGCCTAGCAGGCATCAGGCATTTGGCTCTCTAAGGGCCGAAGCATATACTCAAACAAGTGGTCGACGGCCACAAAGGACTACAGCTCCCAGAAACATGAGCCGTGGAGCCGACACTGGGGGACCACACTTGATATAGCTCTTCAGCGGCAGAGGCACCCAGAAGGAGCAGGATGGCAGCCGTTCTAGCATGGGCCCTTATAGATGCCATCTTCTCATGTTGCTATCTCATCTAGAAGACACGATCGTCGGCAGCAGTGATACTATAGCAGCAGCTCCTCTCTGTATCCCTCGGGGTTACCGCATGGCACATGCGTAAGAGCTTGGCAAGAACTGCTACCTGGGAACACTGGTACCTGCATGAGGTGGGAACCAAGTTGACCTGGACGACGACTCGGAGGTGTATACGAAGTCATGCCGAAGTCATGTTGTGCCGAAGATAGAATGCGATCTTTTACCAGAAGCAATTAGCATTCTGAGTTCCTCTGGAGGTCTTCAACCGGCTCCATCGGACGTCATGATGGATGCCCACAGGTCTTGGCAGTAAGTAGTCGGATGCCTCGACCCGAACATCGCATAATCGCGAGAGATGTTTGGGGATCTTCTTCGGTGGATCAATCATCTGTCGTTCAATCAGGGCCTTATATCTTACCCGCAGAAGACAGCTGAAGCGTGCTTAGTTAGAAAGTTGACTCTGACATGTGTCAGTGTCCATTTGGCCTTCCCGCGCTTTCAACTTTGGAATGAGAACGGGGATGGAAACGGAGCTGAAGAGAGTACTCTCAGCAAGCCTCCGTAGGTCTCGAAGTATCAGAGAAACTCGGTGAGAGATATTACGTCTCAGACTTGTGACGCTTGATCAGAAGTGTTACTAGCATGTTATATGATGCAAACTACACGACTCTGTGTTAGTTGCCACTTCCCCACTGGAGGATGTCCTTACTTGCATTTGGAACCATGGTACCTATGGTCTGAAAGTAGATTGACGAACGAGGATTCATTGGAAGCTGCCGCAAGTTTTGTCGAGTGCAGGGATGGTGGCCAGGGTGTGTTGCGTTGGAGCTTCGGCGCAACTGCAACCTGGCGGTTTGTCGGATGGTCCAGTTCAAGTAGGCGTCTCCAAACCGACCATGCGGCATCACCACCTTTTGGGCTGTCACGATGGCTGGCAGTCCTGACATCGTACAACGAGTCTCAATAGGTTGCACGGTGTTTCCTCTATTGACTGCTCTCAATCGCTCTGTTGAGATCTTGTCCACCTGAAACTCACTTCCTAGTGATCAAAGGGCACATGTTACATCGGCTGGCGGTGCTCATTGCAGGTAATCGATACGACATCAGAGCAGTTCTGGTACCTCGGTAGCTGTGGACACCAGCGACGTACAGATCGAAACCAATGTTTCGCAGCTCCTGTTTGTTGGGCAATCATTGATGCAATGATCGATCCAAAGGCATCGAACGGACGTTATACGGTCTCCATCCGCAGTGGGGCTGGGGACCGAATAGATTCCTCGGCGAGAACTCAACAACAAGACACATGGAAAAGCTGTTGTCGTTGCTTCTGGCGTTCGGTTGAGAATCGTCAAGTATTTTCTTACCCACCTGTCAACGAAAGAAGTGTGGGCATTGCGGTGCCAATGAGAGAAAACATGCGTGTGTTCCGGTAGAAATTCCATATATTTCTACAATCACAAACTAATTACACGATGAACTAACTTGACGAATACATCTCTGAGTTTGGCGACCCAGACACAATGTGTTTATCGAGTGCTTCTACTGTTGATTCGAAATGATCCTGATCTTGCCGTCGAAGCGACTTTGGTCAGAGAATGGAAGGTCTGGAAAGTCATGAACGGTCAAAGGAACAAGGACGACAACGATGGAAACGCCGCCGCCGCCAAGGAGTCACAGAGAACAAGCAAACGGAAGGCAGCTATGGTTTTCTCAAGAGGATGAAACACCTCCTCTCCGAACTCCTGCTGCTACTATAAATGCCTCTGTCGCCACCATCGATGTGCCAACAACGCTTGCTCCCGCAGCTGCTTTCCAGACCTTTTCCGCGGCCGAACAAGCGATGATCCAGCGTCTCGATAAAACGAACAGGCTGGCTGCTCAGGGACATTTTTACGAAGATGTGATTAGTTTAGGACGAGGAAGGGAAAGAGAGCTGCCACAAAAGCCTCAAATCCCACGAAGTCCTTAATACTAATTAGATAGATACGGCAGATAGCTTCCATTTTACAAAGCAATCCTCCTCCTCCAATGATGATAGAAACATTAATCCCCTGCACGTGAAAACCTAACGTCCATAAGATCCATAATCCCTTACTCCTTACTTTCCTCCTTACCACACCCGTAAAAAAAGCAACTGCACCTCACATATTAATTACATACATAATATTGCATTGTAAATCAACAAGAGTAAATTCTATACCTTTAAGGACCTATCTATCTCCTACCTTAAGACAAGGTACGGATAATCATATCATATTCCGTCAAGTCACATGCTGGGCGGAAGGAGAAGAAGAAGCGGCGGCGGAAAATGTGACCGAGGGGGAATTCCAAGACAATACAATACCATAATAATATAATTCAATTGCAAGAGTCTAGGATTTATGAGGGGAGTATGTAGTAATATGTGGATAGACAATCGTTCATATAGCTGGAAAGAATAGGTACAGATTCTACGTACATGTAAAACACAATCGGGAGAAATTGGAGTTGCCTCGATGCTCATTTCCATCTGTTCAGTATAGTACTTTCTTCTTTACTCATGCTTGAATCGCTATGGACGCTTCCAAAGAAAAGAGAAAGATCAAAATCGCAAGCTTAGGAAATCATGTCTTCGTAGTTATCGTTCCATCTTTCCGGTCGAGTTCCCTTTTCATACCTTATACTCCATCCGTTGTCATCATCAATCAAGTCGTGCTTTTCAAAGGTCAACTTGTTGGACATAAGTCGTGGATCTTATGTACACAACGCAAATCGCCACTTCATATGTACTTTTTCCCTCTTCTCCCTCCCATTCGCCTTCTTTTTCTTGGTATATATGCGCAATGAACACATGTTGACGCATGACTCAAAGTGTAAGTGCCGCTTCCAAATGTCTGATTGAAAGTTTGAGGTCTCACTTGCGTGTCGCTGATGCAGGAGAAATATACAATGCAAATCAAGGTGACGTTGCTGGCTCGCTTAAGTGGTGTGGCTGACATGCATCAATATATTGCGTGAATGATCGAAACAAGGCATCCTATCCTCCCCACGGCCCCCACCAGATCGGCTCCAGAGACACGCCAATATCGTTCGGCGAATCGGCAAACGGGTCCTGACAATATCTGCGGCCATGCACCTGAGATCCGAAGTGCTTTTGCTTTCCGAACGTCTTTCGATGATGATTGCCTCGAATACCCACGCCCACGATCGCGAGTATGGTAACATAAGGTGGATTATGTGTCTCTAGGCGCCGAATCCATGTGGATGGACGATAATCGAGTTTTTCGGTCCTGTCGCTCACCCTATTGTCCAACCACACCTATCAACCAGCAGGTCTCTGTTTGAGAGCTAGTGCTGTCAACTGGTGCGACCTTGTGCAGCGCTCCCAGCCACCTGATGCCGATATTCAATTTACAAGAAACCTGATTCCGACAAGAGTCTGCAACAGAAATTTTGGTCAGCCAATCCATGTGCAAGGAAACATTGAAGGCAGCACAATTTCTGCAGCGAAGAAATCAAGTAAAGCATCGACCACTTGCGGCCGTTAAATCGATTTTGTGGCTGGACTTTTGGTGGAAAAGACGGTGAATCTTTTGGGAAGCACAACGGTCTAAACCAGCAATGCCTACTGTAGGAATTGTGGTAATCTGCCTGCCTGCGAAAGCAATCGACATTTGCGCTTTTCGAAACGTAGTCGACGAGCCCTCGCTTTGAAACAGGTCACATCATCCCAGCCGCCATTAATCTCAAGCCTCTTGCATCATAAAAGGAAATGTCTCTACCTGCATACCTTGTAATTTTCTCGTCTTCGCGTTCACGTGGCTCAACTTGCAAACTTCGGTCGTACATCTCATGAACATCACCAGCACCTTTCATGTGCTCCAGAATGTACTCTTGAAGCTCGGCAACTGGCTGCAAAGCGTATGGGACATTCTGATATTGCTGAATATCGCGGATCACCTCGGCTGTCTTGGTGCGTTTTGTGAAGTTGATGAGGGAAGTGTTCTTTACTACAGATGCGATTCCATCTTCAATGAACGTAAGATCGGTCAAGTAGACACCTGTGAGACGATCAGTTTGAGGGGTTCACGTCCGCGTGGTATAGACGGCTGCTTACCAAAGAAGGGGATGCACGGGGGATTCGCTAGGTGGAGCTTCTCTCTATATTCGCTGAAATTCTTGGTATTGCTCATAAGCTTCCTCATGGATTCGAGCACTGCACCGGTCTTCTGGTTGAGCTGGTCCCAGGTACGCTTGAGTCTCAGGATGGGGGCTGTCCCAAATGCTGAAATGATGGCTGTGAGCCCAGAGTAATTGTTCAACAGACGGCATTTGTCGGCGATTGCTACATAATGCTTGATAACGACGACACGGCGCCTGACATCATTCTGTGAAAGGATCATCTCTGCTACCCAGTTCGTGAGCTGGTTGGAATGGAGAATGAGTGCTTTCACGTTAGGTGCCAGATCTGGTTCATCAGCGGGGACTTTCTTGGACCAGGTTTTGTTCAAGCATTCTGTGGGCTTGATCTTGCCGTATAATCGGGATTCAATGATAGTCAATTGGCGCGCAAACTCCAAAGGATCGATATCGAGGAATTTGAGCTTCTTCATGTTCTTCGGTAAGATAGGTTGAGGCGCGGAGTTGGTCAAGGTCAACACAAGCTTCTTGGCTGTAGTGTCCTGACCCTTAAGCCGTTGCTCGACTACAGCAATGAGAGGCCCTGATCCAGGCGTCTTCGTGCTAGCAATTGAGCCCTTGACAAACTGATAAATACTCTGAAGTAAGTCCATGCTCCCTTCGTCTGCACCTTCCATCCAATAGTTCTCAAGCCAAGTCTTCAAAACATTGACAACGCGAAACCGAATAGGTTTCTGCTTCTTTTCTTCCCAGGTGGGCAAATCCTGAGCAGTGAGACCCGAGGGTGGTTGAACACTGAAACGCCTCACCAGCATAGAGAAGAGCTCTGCTGCGGTCGTGAACGAGCGATATGTCAATAAGAATGTGCTATTGAAAGCAGCATCGAGGCGATCGTGCCTTGTAAGATGCTCAACGAGACCAGTTAATGTACCACTCTTCAGCTGTGGAGGGTCCTGTTTACTGTCATAGTAGACTTCGTTCTCGTAATCGAGTTTCAGGAACCAGGGTGTCTCCTCTTCTTTCGCCATATCACCGCTAGCGCCAACAACCTCTAGAGGAGGCATCTGCCCGAAAAAGCGGCGCGCTTTGTCAGCATTCTGCCTTCTGAATTTCTCAGGCGGCGTTTCAACACCAACCGTATAAGAGTTGGACTGTCCGATATCAGCCAACTGGGGTCGCGTGGTGAAAGACTCTCCTCTGAGGTGAGTCTTCACGTATGTTTCTCCGCCGTCAGTCAAACGGTGGTCACTCTTGCTCGTGGTGGGAATGCTGCTCAGCATAGATGGCATCAGTAGTTGAAGAGAATACGATGTCTCCACAACAACACCCTCGAGCTGCTTCGCTGCTGATTCGACAGCGCTCAGCCTGTCCTCAAGCGATTCACCGTGCATTTCTGCCCACTCATCGCTGAGTGGTGAGCCAACTGCCTGACATGCTGTAATTAGATCTGCAATTCCGTCGTAGACCTTCTGTTTATTGGCGCTGAAGTCGGCGAGCGTAGGGGTTTCGAAGGTCGAACCCAACGGTGCCAGATCAGCTGACTCAACATGTGCTATCCAAGGGCGATACAAGTCCAGAATCCTCATCGCACCATCACAAATACTCTCGGTGAGCGCTGCTTGTCTGGATGGAGTGATAATTTTTTCAGGAAGATAGAGTCTCTCTTGAAGTCTTTTGATGGCGATAATGAGTGGTTTGCGGGTGGCTTCGACATCGCTGATCAGCTGAGCGTCGAGAGGGACGTTCGGCTCGAATGGCCGCTCAATATCATCATAATCCATAAACGACGTTCCCATAACAGCATCCCTTGAGTCCATATTATTATTCTGCCAGTTGCCCCCAGCGAGGCTTCCATGTACGAACCCTGGAACCAAGCGTGTTATCTCTTCACCTCGCTGCTGCCTCGCCACATCTACATACCCATAGATGCTATTGAGTACGCCATCAGCCTCTGAAAGACATTTGTTGTAGGAGTCCGGACCGGGCCAATCGGCGGCAGCAATATGGGAGGACAGAACGAGCTTTGAAAATTTGGACATCATATCCCGGAAATGGGGGTACAGTGCTTTGTTTGTGGAAATCACAGAGGGATTACCAGAGTGATTGTCAGTCGTACCAGAGCCGGCAGCAAGTAGCATTCTCAAATGATCAGAGATATCTTCAGCTCTCCGCACAAATTCAGCTCTCTCTCCATCATTGATTGCACCCTTGTATGATTCGATGGACAGCCTCAGATTGTCTACGAGCCGATTCCACGTCGTCGGGACCGTGGAACCGTCATCCAAGAAATATCTCGGTACCGTCGAGTTCGACGCGATGTAGGGGCTACTGGCGAAGGATGTCGCGCTTACACCTAATGGCGGCATTGTCCGTTGCACCGCGCTCATGCTCCCGGCAGTGTTCCCATAGAAATCTCTGGATCCTTTCGAGGATTTTGTGACTGGAGAAGCATTGATGGAGTCCATTGAGGTCGCTGGTGTAATGCCGTCCGAAATCAGAGACCGTCTTCTACGTGATAGCGAACCAAGAGATGCGATCAGAGACTCACCTTCAGCCTCGGATGCAGACCCATCATATTGATCTTCATCCCGTTCATAGCCTCTGGCCATCATCTCCGGCGGCGGTCTTGTCTGATCTGGGATATTGAAATTGGTACGATCGTGGGGGCCGCTCTCCTTTCTCAACGTTGCTGTCTCGAGCGGTAATTCCATGGTGCTGACGCCGGTCATGATGTTGAAATAGAATAGTCGTCCGTCAGGCGTCGCTTGAGGTATCCAAAACGCTGCCTCCTCCTGGTCACTGCCATCGGTTCCTTCGAGCGGTAACGCCGTATTGCCATCCCGTTGATTACCATCTGAATCGTTATCCTCGTCGTGGCTTTCATCATATTCATCTTCTGTGCCTGACTCGGCACTCATCTCCCCATCGTGGATGCGAAGACCGTCATCCTCGGGATCATCGGGGTTTGAGATCAGTTTGCAGTAGTTGCTTGGAAACCAGCCTCGAACATCATTGATAACGCCGTCCCACCACCCGCTTTCGAGCTGTGTCAACACCTGTATAACGTCGCCTTTGCGGAAACTCAAACTAGTATGGTCGTCGGCGTTGTAGTTGTAGAGGGCCCGGACATATACAGGAGCATCTTGAGCTGCGGCGTAGGTGTTCATGGCGTATAGCTCGGGAGACTCTCGTCTTTGGGCGTGAAGGAACTCGAGCTGCGCTGCCGAAGGTCGTAGTTGCTTTCTAGGGATAGCGTAGTATAGGTTGTTGTTGTTGTTGTTGTTGTCAAAGATGTTCTGCCTTTTTTAGGTGATTTTGCGGTTGACTCAATGTTCTTCAGCACTTTAGTCGAGCGTTAGGCGATGATTCCGCAACGCTGGACCATCAGCTTGCTGTACCGGCAACCTCACTCCAGAAGAATCAGAGTGGGAATTGAACGATCACTTCTTGTCCTGGAGGCGTCCTCTGTTATCTCCAGAGGAGCACTCAAAGATGGTGTTACGCAGATGATGAGTTCATGTGACCGTGCAACAGAGCATGTGGCACTTGGGGAATTGGACGACTGTCAGATCAGGTCTGCGGGTTATGAGTGGTCAGCGGTTAGGCGCCGACAACGTCGCAGCAGCGTGCGTAGTAATGATTCGACATCAACAGCTATGAAAGCGCCAGTGACGGCGGTGGATGAACAGACTGATCGGTCGGGGACGAGTTCGAGTGGACGTCTGGGCTGACCAAGGCTGAGAGGAGTCGAGTCGGCTGTCTGCTTCAGTGGTGGGAGACGACGATCTGAACTGAATTGGCGTGTCGAAGCAGACTTTGTGAGATTATTGTGTGGGGACTGAGCAGGGGACAACTACTCAGATTAGTTTAAGGAGCAAAGACTCCAGGTCGCCTAAGCTAAAAAGAAAAAGGGAACCGTGATAGATTGTACGAATGGAGTCGAGACTATTGATGGCTCTCGGGCTGCTGCTTATTGATGTGGTAATTGGTGTGATGTTACTATGTATTTGGTCTTGTTGGTGCCACAGATTGCATACGTCTACACCCGAACGAGAGTGGTCAGTCATAACTTGACTTCCTCTCCCATTGCTGGGTTGTTGTACGATAAAGAGAACATGAATTGGTTCTCCAAGGATGTCTTCATGTAAGGATACCTAATCACTCTCCTTATCCATCCAGGCAGGAACGTGTAGGAGCCGGTCAAAGCGAGAGGAAGAAGAGCAGCATCGTCTCTCGAAGAGTAGAAGGCTCCGACCGGGAGGTTCCATCCTCGTACTCCATGCCTCCGTGCTCATGACGGAGATATAAACTGGACCCAGCATCCATTGATGCCTGTCCTCAAGTGATAATGTGATGACTTACAGCCCCCAACCTCTTAAACATAGTTCCTCTTACGCGATGGTAGGATGAGCCATTCTATTGTTATCTTGTGGTTGAGTGATAATATTATTGCATGAGCACCGAGACAGAGACAATATTGTCATTTGTGGTCGTACCATCTCGCCGCTCCTTTCGATCTGATATGAGACAATTGTCAGCACCGACAGCCAAGTAATTACTATTACTATCTACTACGTAGTAAGTCTATGGATTGACGGCCAGCTTTACTACGTTACTACTACGGTATAGTACCCCTCCAATGGGATGGGACACGGATCTGCTCGACCCTGTCCAATCCAGTCCAATCCCGACCGTTCTTCTTCCCCGAAAGAGAGGATAGATGGAGTCGATACTATGGATGTACCGTTGTATTTAAATCCATGCTAAGAATACTAATTACCTCAATGAGTTATTATGAACCTTAATACCAAACCACCGGCCCAAGAAAACAACATGTTGGCTGGTAATTGGAGCGCAGCATGCAGTATGTTATCGCACCTGGCAAGTTGATAGAATCAGGATCAGCATCAGCATCAGAGTCATTGAGTTATTGAGTTATCATCCGCGGCGGAAACCGCTATGACCTTATTAACAGACATACGTCCACAGTGTGGTCCAACGGTTCGTGTGGAAATTACACATGGTTAGCCGAATAACGCTTATCAAATGTGGCGTCCGTTCGTCTCCCAAGGCTCACGTTGGAAGATCGATATGGTGGTTTTGGATTAATCTCAAGGCTTCCATTCCCGCCTCGATACTCAACTTGAAGGAGAACGGAGATTGCAATATACGGATTGGTTACATCACACATCCTTATGTTGCTTCGAAGCATGCTTACGATCCCACTGAGTCTTTGAGTGTGTTCTTCCCATCATACCGTCTCTTTGCTGGGCTCGACATCGGGAAAGGGAGTAAGAAAGAACAGGGGAAGAATGATGACCCTCGCTTGCTTCAAACCGATGCCACAACCAATGTCATATCTTCACGGAGACGTGCCCATCATAGAGGACGTTAAGGCTCCTCAGCGAGCGGTGCAGTATCGATATCTGATGAGATCGATCGTGAGCTGATGTTGGGAATCCTTACTCTGTGTTCTTTTCCAGAGGTTAGCCTAGTGGTTTCTTCAGTTCGCAGTTCTATGCAATAATTGAGGTCTACGTTGTTTTCCAGTATCTACCGTTTTTTCGGGTGCTTGTCAAAGGATTCCAGGACGGCCATTGCTCGACCAGAAAGGGAAGGTAGCCGACGTTATACGGAGCTTTAGTAGTGGTTTAATTCCTTCTAGAAAAAGAGGACCTCAACGTTATTGTACCATACCATAGATAGTACATTACAGTGCACTATGATATGGTGGTCAAATCCTGGTTCTCGACCCACTATCCGCCGTTACTACGGTACTTCGACCCTCATACCGAGCACAGCTAGACAGACAAAATTCCGAGAATGATCGTGGAGCATGTCCCACTACTTTTGTCGTTTAAAGGGAGGACTGGTTTCCAAAACTGTGAGAAGTTGTTAGTGTAGTATCAGCTTGCGCGGCTGAGGAAGGACAAGCAAGAAGGCCATCAGGTCCAGGTTAGCTATGAGTGATCGGGAGCTTGCATCTGATACCGACCGAGTAGCAACTCACAGTCCTGCTCCTGGCCGCAGGCGTCTCTCGTGGAACTTATCCAGCACTGAACAAAGAATGTTCTATGATGTCCTACATATATGGAGAACAGAGCCAAATCTCCTTCGGTACACCGCCGTCGCGAAGAATCTGCGGCAAGTAAAGCTGAGACGGAGCCAGTAAATGCTCAGTGATCTCCCGGAGGCCGGCCAAACACGAGCCGTTGGCTTCATACTTTGTGTTTGCATAGTGGTACGGCAGCTTTTTCTGCAGCCTTGGAAGAAGGAGGCCTTTTGCGGCTTATTGACAAGTATGAGGGGGGCCAATAGGTGATGCAGGGTATCACATCACAGAATAGCTTCAAATCAAGGGAAGATCCGTATGCCATGTGATTTTCTCTCAAGTCTCATATGACACGAGATGTTTTTATTGTTGTACATACATAGGTACCTAGGTACCTGTAGTAGACGAGAAGGTATGTAATGAGTGTTAGATACGGTGCAATAGCAACCAGTGATCTGGGCATTATACGGTGTCACATTTACTTGGGCTATACTGAACTGGGCAATGTGTCTTTGCAATAACTTAGGGAATGATGAGTACAGTAAGGAAGAGGACAGGCCCACGCATCCTCTACATGGCTCGATGGGACTACGAGAGAGCCTTCATACCCAAAGTACTACGTAGTAACGGATTCCATGTCAATACTCCAGTTCAGAACCCACAAAGATCATCCACGTCTTCGTTCTATCTCTTTCCCTTACTTGATGGAACCCCCAAATATTACATTATCTTATCCTTGAAATGTGAATTGACGCCTTCCTGTCCGTAACTTACTACGTACACAGCATTAGCAGGTCTCCACCCGGAAGTTCAAACGTACCGCCTCCCAAACAATCGGGAGCACCAAGTAGACGATCATTGATTCTAAGTTTAAAAGTGAAGCGTAAGAGTGCACCAGGTCAAAGACGCCGTCGCCGCGGGGAAGTCACGGATGCGCTTTGTGGTCCTTGTGGATCACCAGCTAACTACCTGGTACCTAGTACCTACTACGTACTACGTAGTAGTAGTAGGTAAGGTAGGCAGTAAATGCAAGAGGATACCAAAGTATCATTCCTACTACGGTAGGTAGCGAGGTAGGTAACGAGGTAGGTAACGTTAGCAGAGCGACTTTTGCTTCAATACAATTTACTGACTTCATTTTTCTAAGGAGTATCATGTTTGACCTAGGTCCACTTCCCATGAGTGCCGGTCAGAAATTTCTTTTGGGCTGAAGGCTGTTGCTCTGCGACAGTTACCAACAATACTGGGCCTTAAGGTACTACGTAGGTAACCTATACCTATTCTACGAGTACTCTGATACGATTTACAAACCCACCGAGTGTTTTCCATGCACCCAGTCATGAAGGCGGTGACAATTGTGTGAGCTTGACAGTTGACTTGACGTGCAGAGCCGACGGACCCTACTGCAAGGCGATATGCCACGTTCATTCAGGACTACGCCGACCTTTCTCAAACATATTAAAAAGGCGGTGATCAAGGAGATCACTAACGTTACACCATAATCATGTGCATCAATACCTACCTAAACAACCGACACCATCTTGATAGACACAGCATAGACGTTCACAGAGAGTTTCCGACAACCAAGATGAAGCTCTGATCCCGTCCCCTGGCCCTCGCTTCAGGGTCACACAGCTCAGGATAATTCCGGAAAGTTCTGACGCATGAATGAAGCAGATTGATGTCTTGGTTGTTTGTCAGTACCGTAGTACACCTGCAAAAGTAGGCCAGTGAGCCGGTGATCCCAGATCAAAAGACTGGAGACAGAATGGATCAACGATGCAAACCAGCGCCTCGGGACCAGATTACCCACCGAGCCACCATAATTAAAGAGTCTAGCGGAACCTCTAACAAATCTTCTTCGCCGATCTTGCAATATGCATGTAAATTGGTCAGGAACAGGCATCTTCCAAGATGATCGGGTTGTGCTGTTGTAGTAAGTTATGTACGGTGAGAGGGTGACCTGTTGCTGTCAAGGATGCCCAGCGGTCTTCTTCGCGAAAAGAACTGACCGCTTCCCATCGCTTGAAGTGTCGGTCAGGAAATTGTTCAAGAGCCACTCGACATCAAACATTTCACCGCCATGTCAAGTGCACCTTAGCAACAGTGATCATAGGTTGAAAGCTATGACTACAGGGATACATGCACGTATGAATTGTCCACGCACCAGTATGTGTGACCTAGAGCGGAAAGGAAAGATTTCAAGCGATCTTCACTTGTGCATACTTGAGGCGTCAAGTCTTGGGTCGGACCGTTGCAGCATACGTGGCTGCCCATCTGCCTGTTGGCTTTTACGATACCGTAGTACAACATGAAATCAAGGTGGCTGGGGTGAAGTCCTGTCCATGTCATACATTAGCCACCACATCATTCTCCATGATCGTCGGTCAATGGACAGAGTTGAAAGCTGACAATTTCTCGAATACCAATCAAAAGTCACAGATTTTCTCTTAGTCTCGGTTTCCGGGCATTCGAGACGATCGGTCAGGTAAAATGGGAGGGGAATGGGCAGTACCATAGTAATTACATGAGCAACCAAGGGAGGAATACTGTACTCCCAAAGTCGCAATGTTTCCACCGTGGTGGATATGTATCCTTCCGCTTCCCATACTTTCCGACGCGACGAGCAATACCTAGGGAAAAGAAGATAAGACAGAACACGCGAAGATCTTTAACGAGAGTTTAAGACGCTCTAGAAAATATGATACATCACTGGCTTACCTATGTAATTATATATGGAGCAGATTGGGAGACCCAAGCAAAAGAGGAGAGAAAAAAGTCTTATCTGCTGAAGAATTCCAGTATTGATTTGTAGAAGCTGCTCTTCACGAAAATGACGCCTGACTCGAGTGTGTTTGCGGTCTGCATACGCCCTTTTTTCCCGGATGTCGAATCCCGCTACCCAGTAGACACGATGACCGAACACCACCGACACATATCTGGCTCGCTGGGTAATTTGATATGTTTCAATAATAACGTAGGCCGAGTGTTTGCCACCGCTCGTATATTGTATGGAGTCATGTGTGAAAAACCACAGATCGAGTAATGATACCTTGGTACTTCTACCTGGAGATCCTCCCCTGGCGAGGGGGGGGGAGGGGGGTTATACGCCATCACAGTAGCCTAGCACTTCTGGGTGAGAGGCCAAAGGTACCGACGAGACGGGCAATCTCGGAAACAACAAGTAACTTACGCAGCCAAATTGAGAGAGAAATAGGGGTAACCTAAAGCTGTTTAAACCTGGACACCCAATAATAACCAGTGATCGAAATCTCTGATTCTTGCATTGAGGGGCTACGTTCGTCATGGCTTCTGCTTTACGACACTTAATTTGAGAATATTTCTCTCATGTTTGTTACTTTGCTCTTATTGATTATCAAAGTCTTCTCTACGGAGGACAGGTACGGAGTACACACATCGGATACCAAGGTAGGTAATCGAAATGTGGGCACTTGGGTATACTTACTCTTTCGAATACGTACGTAGTCGAACCCCCGAGACCCCCCAACTTGGAGGTATCGAGGGGCAATGAACAACCATCACAATCAAGATCCCTGGGATTCCGATAAAGTGGGATGTGTGGTTTGCTTTTAGCGACCTTAGGTAAAGCTTAGGCGTGACGGGGAGAGCTTTTTTACTTCCCGCGGGAAGCTGGACTCTCCCGCAGATGGGGCTGTAGACTCCTCATGAGGAATTGTGATTTGTGTGATTTCATAGACACTGGAGTTACGGAGTTACTATTTCAAAAGCTGAAATAGTAGATAATAATCACTGTATTTCTATTTCCCTGGTAATTTGGACTCTCTGCATCTCCCTGTTTCTCCCTCCTACCGCAGTCAATGATTCTCTTGTCTTTTCTCCCGGTTTCCTTTAAGGTGAGGCATCCACAGCCTCAATACGGGGATAAGGGTAACCACAGTACAAGCACAGCAAAAGGTGGATAAATACACCCGAGACAATTTCTACCGTACTTTACCTACATATGGTACCTTTACCTGTAGCCCGGTCGACGTCCAGTAGCTTATTACATATCACTGCATCACCAAGTCACAGGGCTCGATACCCATAAATCCAAGAACAAGGCACGGAAATGAATCCAATGAAGGTTGATGATCAAAGGGAAAATCGCCATAGCTTGGTCCATTCATGCGTACTCCTCCAGTTGGTATACTACGAAGTACCCCTTGAGAATGTCGGTATTGTAAGAAAACGAGGTAAGATATAGGAGTCTGACCCATTTTGTGGACGTGGCATCTTTGATCTGCTGTTATGCTTAGTTGCTTGCCCCTCGGCTCTAGGCCACCAAACGGTTTTCTTGGTCATATGAAAAAATGCCCACCGAGATTCCAGTGACCGCCGTCCCGCCCGCGCCTAATATCAAATGTGCTCTTAACTAAAAATCTCTAGTGACCTATCGTGACCAGGTATACCCTAAAATCCTACTAAGGGGGACCAGTGCCTATCTGACCTAACGCTGCTCGGTGACTTACCTATGGGACTGGTTAGAAACAAGTTGGTAGACGGGCACCGATCACAGCTGGAATTGTTCAACAGCTTTCTTGCCCACCCCTCCCCCCTCTCTTCTCCCTCTGGACACTTGGACCCCCCCCCCTCCCCTCCTCTCAAGACCTTTTTTTGTCGTCCATATCCCTCCTTCTATCGATCTATACACAAATCCTCCTAGAATCTTTCATACCTCCTTCACTGCACATTTTTCCAAACAACTCACCAGAAACTGCGAATTCGGTCTTCAGTTATAATATTTTAGTCGCCATATGTCGACATCCTAATAATTGTTGTATCAACACAGTCTATATCTACTCAACCTCATAGCCTCATTGGCTCGCTCTATCACGTGGTTCCGCGGCGCATACAGTAGTGTCTGGCCGAACTCCTGCCCGAATCCACAATATCGCACTGCAGCCCAGTCACTCATACTTCCTCCTAATCACGAAAACTTATCACACATCCCACCAAGGAATGGTTGCTGAGTACTCGACTCTCCGCCAACCGAGATTTATAAAGAGCTCGTCGCTCTGTGGTGGGAGTTTACTGTGATATTTGCCGTCAGGGCCGCCACTTTCAGCTGTCAATCGAGTTCCCGCACGCGATAACCAGCTGCAATGGCGACCGCTGACCCCTCCACCGCTACTCCGCCAGCGCGCAAAACTTCGACGACGGTACCCGAGAAGAAATACAAATGCCAATTCTGCAATCGCGCCTTTAGCAGAAGTGAACATCGAAGTCGACACGAGCGATCACGTAAGTCCTCTGCCTCTTCTTTCTGACTGCTCGATTGTATTCGCGGGGCAGCCTGATGGCGAGCTTCCCGGCAGCCGCGGGGTGAATACGTCTGGAACCAGCTGGCTGACTTGCGATTTCTGACAGATACGAAAGAACGACCGTTTAAATGCGCCAAGTGTAAAAGCACCTTTGTTCGACGTGATCTCCTCCTGCGCCATGATCGAACCGTCCATGCTAAAGATGGCGGCGTTCCGCTGGTGTCAGAAGGACGAAAGCGAGTACAAAAGAACCATGCACAGTCGTCGTCGTCGTCATCATCGAAGAATGTTGGGCCATCGAAACCGTCGATCAATATCGATCCAGGGACCCTGGAGCAGATTGAAGCTAGCAGCGATGGTATGGTCGACCTTGAAACTGCAGCCATGTTGATGACAAGTTTCCAACACAAGGCTGCAGCAATGGCTCAATTGCACCACGATGGCGAAAGCTCAGAGCTCGCATTCTCTCCCGATCGCACAACCTCCCTCCTCGAACCGTCTGTCGACTATCTCTCCAGTGGCTCTGTGTTACCGCAGATGCCCTGGGACACCTTCATGACGCAACCTCACGATCAGAAAGCCCATTCGATATCGAGTATATCATCGCAAGATACGCCACTCTCCCAGACGCACTTCCCAAGCATGGGCACGATCAATCCTCATCAGACGCAACTACCATCTATTTTGGATCAACATGGTCCATTCAGCCATGTTCTTGCTCCTGCTTTTCCTTCGTTGACTGACTCCCTCCCAGTATCTGGCAGTCCTACGCCGAATGCGTTATCTCCATTCCTCGCGATGGAAGGTCCTGTATCTCCTGTCAATTATCGCAAGTCTCCTGGCCCCAGTCAAGCACTAACCCTACCCAAAGCACCCCAAGTATCAAGTGACGAAGAGATGAAGGCTATCACAGAGCGACTCGCCGCTGCTGGTGTTCAACTTCCCAACAAGGAGACCTTTAACCAATACCTCTCAACCTACTTCACGTTGTTCCACCATCATAATCCGTTCCTCCATCCTGCCTCATTCAAAGCTCAACAGACCGAGCCTGCCCTCCTTTGTGCCGTGCTCTCTATAGGTGCCCTGTATAGTTTCCACGAGGAACAAGCATATCTCCTACACAATGGTTCGAAGAAGCTAGTCAACGAATTCCTTCAGAACAAGGAAAATTTTGATTCCCGAAAGTGTCCACTCTGGACCATGCAAAGCACGCTACTAAACATGATCTTCGAGAGCTGGAGTGGCGGTCCATCGGGCCTTGAATGGGCATGTTCCATCAAGAGTCTCCTTGCCAACGTACGTATTGAACGGCCGTTTTCTCTTGTTCGTCTCTAACGTGTGCGACAGATGGTTGCCGGGAACAAATATGAATTGAAACTGAGAACTGAAGCCCGCGGTGATTCATCTCCATCGCATGCTGAGTGGGTCGTGGATGAGAGCTGCCGCCGAACTTACTATGCAGTCTACATATTTTTTGGCATGTTGACTATGAGCTACAACCACACTCCAGCAATCAGCTTCAACGAGTTTGATTCCCTTGAGTTGCCGTCATCAGAGTCGTTATGGAGTCTCGAGATTGGCGACGAGCATCAGTGGCGCGACTCACTTGCGGCCTCGACTATTATCTCCGTTCGTCAGGCCTACGATAGCTTGTTTCAAGGAGAGGCCATTCGCTACAGCGCTTTTGCCACCCGTGTGATGATAAATGCTTTGTCATTGGAAGTTTGGAACCTCCGTAGGAGCTTTGAGTCTCTACAAGATGTTGTGTTGGAGTGGAAGATCCGGATCGCGCTGGAGACATGGGAATCGTCATTGGACTTATGTGAACCCGAGACCATCGTTGTCCCTCTCAGCACCCCGCACAAAGGCCACCCATTGATATTCAATGCTATGGCAGTACATCGGAATACACGCGCTCGTCTTGAGGTGGACCTCAAGAACGTTCAAGAAGCTTTGCGATACCATAATTCATACGAAGTTGCAGCAGCCATGACTGGGTCTCGAGACGCCGTCAAGCGATCTGATGAGATGATCAAGGTCATTGAGCAATGCGTTGAATGTATAGAAATAGCCGCCATGCAAGGCATCAACTGGGTTGCAAAGACGTCTGGGACCAACTGGTCCATCGAACATCCGCTTTGCGGCATTGATCTTATGATTATCCTTAGTCTTTGGCTCTGGCGCCTAGAGCACGAAGAAGAGGGTGCGACCGATGAAGAGGTTACCATGTACAACAGAGTTCGCAATCTGTTCGATGACGATGCGCTTGAGACTTATGGCCCTAAGCTGTGCTCGACAGTTGCAAGAGTATGGGGTAGTATGTTTGACAACGGTGTCGTATGGGGGTAAGCCATTCCCAGCATCCTCACTTGAAGATTTACTGATTTGCGACTGCAGAATTTCAAAGCTCATGGGCGAATCTTTCAAGCTTCACGGTCAAGCTCTCGTTGGTCATGAAGATGAAGTCCCTTCGGCTGATGCGAACATGAATGGTGTCATGGAAACTCTTCAGTTGAACGGATCTTATTAGATGGAGCTCAAACCCCCGGTCCGGTACCACCGATTCTCTTCGACATTTGTACAACATTTCAGCTAGTCTCTCCCCTCAGCATCTGACATGTTTGACGATACCCTATTTTCGAGATTTGTGCTCAGTCGGTTGCCTCATTAGTGTGCACCTTCTCGGGTTTATGTTTGGAACACATTCGTTTGCGAATCTTTTTCGGCGATTCCTTTGTCAAAAGCATTTTCGGCGTGATTTGGATACATCATGGATTGGCCAAGTGGCCGGGTTTATGGAGGCTTTAACGATGGCAGCCTTGGGCGCTTGTGGAGTATGAACATACATACTAAGGAGGTTTAGGTCTTTGCGTTACAATGGAAAACGAGTTGTCGTCGCTTTTATTTGAGGGGTGAAGCCGGCGTTACATGGCCCCTATATCGATGCGTTAGGTAGATAGACTGAGTCGCTTGTTGGACTCATCAGCTGGACCTGCAGTTCCTACTGGGCAATAATGATCTGCCCTTGTTTAGCTATCTCTCAGTCAAATCATCATATCAGTTCCTTTCACCTGTTCCATCAATTGCTGTCTATATGGAAATTTCCCTAATGATGTGGTTCGGGTGTTCAGGGGACCCGGCCCCACAAGTTGTCTTGCGTTGAGTGTTGGTCGATACTCTTGTAACGTGGCACATGCAATCTTCTGCTGACAATGCTCATAACAACTTTTCTTCCATGACAATCTATTCGTGGATGCGCATACTCTCCTTGTAGACCATACTTCTCTCGTGTACGAAGGCATACAGCATCATTCCCAGTATACCCGGAAATGACAATATAAATTTCGTCTGGCGCCGAATTTCATCGACGTCATCGGTTGAACCCGTTGCGACCTTCTACCCGCCTATCTTGCCCAAGCGCATCTCATCACTATGCCGCAATCACCAACATTGCGCCGGCTCATGCGCGAGTCTCGTGAACTCTCTCCCAACCCTCCATCTCCTATAGTACCGAATCCTACATTTCATGCTGGACCGTTGTCCTCCAACCTCCATGAGTGGCACTTCACCCTCCTCGGCCCCCCTTCAACCCCGTACGCTGGTGGGATATATCATGGCCGCATCGTCCTCCCTCCAACCTATCCCCTCCGTCCACCATCCTTCCGCTTCTTGACCCCATCCGGCCGCTTTGAGGTAAATCGCGAAATCTGTCTTAGCATCAGCGGCTTTCATGAAGAAAGTTGGCAGCCCGCTTGGGGTGTGAGACTGGCCTTGACGGCGCTTCGGGTGTTCATGACGGAGGAAGGGAAAGGGCAGATTGGTGGGTTGGAGGCCAGCGAGGAAGTTAGAAAACAGTTGGCACAGAGGAGTAGGCGGTGGGCATGTAGTGGGTGTGAGACAGGTGGGAAGACCAACGAAGAGATCATGAAGGAGTGGTGGCAGTGTTGTAAGGAAAAGGGTGTTCAGGTTGGAGACGATGGCGAAGTTATCGAGGGTACTGGCGGGCAGCCTGACGAGATACCTGAGGAGTTAAAGTTGGGCTATCGCGACGAATTAGGGCAGGGGCAAGCTGATGACAATCAAGCTGGGACTTCAAGACAGAGCAGCTCGAAGGAAGACTCTTTACCAGAGCCGACGCTGACAGCTGCTGCTGAGGAGCAAAGGCAGCCAGAAACACTGGAAGACGGCGCACCCCCCACTATCAACACCTCCCCTTCACCCCCAAACCCACAACCTTCAATCCCCCAACCTGCTAGGAATCCCCCATCGGAAGTACAAGGAGCGAGCGCCTACACATCCCGAGTGCCCCTGGAACCAGCATCTGCAGCCGGTCAAGACTCTCGTAATCCTCAACCAAGACAGAGGACCGCTCCTCGAACCCCAAGCTCCGCCCAACCCATACAGACCCAGCAGCAACGACGCAACGGAGCGGGTCTAGAGTTAGAGCACGCTTCTACACCATATCTGGACAAAGCTATATCAGGAGTGATCATTGCATTGTTTCTCATGGTATTAAAGAAGATCTTCGTCTAGTTCACGTGATGCTGCTGCGAATTTGTCTTCCATGATGCATTTCCAGCTATTAATCACGACCGTGGCGCCTTCCTTGCAAACAATGGCATGAACTTCTTGATATCGCTTCAGGCCGAACCCAGGCTTGGTCGTTATAATAAATGTCAACAAGGCAAAGAGCGGCAGGGAAGCAACCCGTTTCCACTCCGACCAATTGCCAACGTCATACCATCGTTGATGCAACCACAAGCTATCCATCCAATACCGAACACTACCGGGAGCACAACATCCCCTTCCCCCCCCTTTTTGCCTGCGCATCCCCCGTCGAACACCAAGCACTCATCACCTTGAAGAGACCTCCCTACATCCCCTCAAAATGAGTATGCCATATCCCCGACACAGAAAGCGTCGATTCCCTCATATCACGGCATCTTATCTCATCTCCATCTGCAACTACTGCCACCACATCTGTGTCGGCGGCCCTCAACATTTCCATCTTCCACCACGAAAACCCCCCGTCGTCGAAAAAAACGGTCCTTGACACCGGATCACTAGGAGCCGAATCAACCAACCAACCAGAGGAGAGTACCTAGTCGACGTTGCAATCTTATAAAGCAGATTTGTTGGTCAATCAGTCAAGTCACCAAATACCAAAATTTTTTTGGATGATAATAATGAAAAAAGGAAAAAAAAATTAATTATGGATTTTCATTTTCTAAGTAAGGTACTGGGCATAGGTATAGGTAGGTAGGTACGCATATGAGGAGCCCATATATCTAGGTAATGGAACAACGAATAATGAAATAGCCGTTTTTTTTTTTTTTTTTAAAGAAAAAAAACTTGGGTTTTACTTGAGGTTGCTTTTCTTTTTGATATGGTTCTGAATAGAGGTATATAATGTAATTAGTATGTATCCATAATTCTTTTTTTTCCTTTCCCGTCTTCTTTCGAGTAGTTGGGTCAGGACAGCGTGGGCACATGTAAAAGAGGTAATTACCGTAAAAAAGAGAAAACATGATCAACTAACTCTTGCCAGCCACTCTCCCTCTATCTACTCTGGGAGAGAGAGGGAAGGGTTAACTTAATACTTGTGGTACTATGAAGGAAGTTGAGTTTTCATTGAAAAAAAACAAGAGGCTTTTTTTTCCTTTGGGTATTGTAGGTATGTATATATATGTATGTAATTACATCGAAAGGGAAAGAAAGATTTTATCCAGTTCCTCGTTTGTGGATGGAGCGCACTGGGAAGACGTGTTTGGAATCTCGGGGTTGAAGAACCGGCTCATTCCAATTGTGTATTGTATGTATGTATGTATGGTGTGAATTATACACCAGAATCGTGGACGGCAACGTCGTCTCTTGCCTGTTCGGTCTTTTCCTTCAGTCCGGTCCTCGTCTCGACGTGTTCCTCTCGCAGGCGTTGCTGCGAAACAAAGGCGCCGGCCAAGATGGCGCACGCGGCGACGGCGCAGTACAAAATCCACATGTTGCGCAGACTCCAGGCGAAAGCCTGTTTGACGGTCGCGGCCTGCGCCGGGTCGGTGAGTTGGTGGATCAGCATCACGTTTGCGGCGGCGTCTTTGCCCGAGAGCGCGGCGGTGATGTTGGCGGGGAGGCCGGCGGATTGGAGGTGGTGGGACTGGAGTTGCATGCTGTTTTGGAAGACGACGCCGCCGATGACGATGGAGAGGGAGGTGGCGAGGTTGCGGATGAATTCGAATGTGGCGGTCGCGGTGGCCGTGTCGGCTTGCGTGACGAGGGATTGGAGCGCGATCAAGGGGGATTGGAAGAGAAGGCCGGAGCCGATGCCGAGGACCATCTGGAACGGAATCAAGGAACGGAGGGTTGAGGTTGGTGAGAGGTCGATGAGGAGTCCGAACCCGAGGGTGAAGACGACGGAGCCTGTCCAGATGAGTTCGCGGTAGCGGCCCGTTTGGTGCATGATGACACCGGCAACGATGCCTGTGAGCGACGTCGTGATGCCGATGGGAAGGACCAGCAGTCCCGAATGAATTGGAGAAGCTCCCCGTACGGATTGCATGTACAACGGTAGATAATACTCGGCGGCGATGAAGGAGACGCCGTGACAGAAATCGACAAGCAGGCTGGCGACGTTAGATCGATGACGCATGATCCCGAGGGGCATAAGTGGGAAGCGGGCAAGCCTTGCTTCGCTGAAGAGAAAGAACAGTCCGAATATGAGACCAAAGACTATCAAGCAGATCACACGCGCAGATCCCCAAGGGAAGCTCGACCCGCCGAAATCGAGTCCCATCAGCACCATGATCGTGAGGCCCAGGATGGTGACGCTGCCGAACCAGTCAATGACTTTGAGGCCGTCGACGAAGCCTGTGCGAGGGTTGTGGACATCGAGGAAGATGAGGAGCACGATGAAAGCGACACCACAGAAAGGCAGGTTTATCCACCAATTCCACCGCCAGGAGAGTCGTTCGGCAAAGGTACCTCCTAATATCGGTCCAACTCCTGTGAAAATGGTCAGTCCCACTACTAGACATACCGTAAATTCACCTTTGGAACCTACCTGAGGCCAAAGCCCAGACTACTTCCGTAAGTCCGTAGTAGAAACCACGGGTTCGGACGCTGAACAGATCACTGATGCAAATGTTCACTAGTAATAGGAGGCCACCACCAGCAACGCCTTGCAAGGCACGACCTGCGATGAGCGTTGCCATACTCTTTGCCGTGGCGCAGATGACAGAACTGGCTGCAAACCATACAACGGCGGCAAGAAGTACGATCTTTCTACCCCATATATTGGACAGACTGGCCCAGACAGGGCCACCGGCAGCAAAGGCTAGCAAATACGCTGAAGCAACCCAGGTATACCCTGCAGCAGATTTGAACTCAGCTGTAATGGTAGCTATTGATGTACTAACAATGGTCTGATCCAGTGCAGCCAGGAAAATTGTAAGCTGTTCTCTGTTAGTACCGGGAGACCTTGGCTGGACACTGCAGACATACAAACAAAGCACTTAAGATAGCAAATATTCTGAAGGAGCTCCGTTCTGTAGAATCATCTGCAACCACGGGGACATGGGCTGGACACTCGGTCAGTTCATACTGCTCACGAGTCACCGTGGATTGAGCGACAGGCTGTATAGCATCAGCGGAAACCCCTTCCTGCATTGCCATGGTGTTTTTGTTTCAAGAGGACTGTTCGAAGAGATTATGAAAGAAGACGAAAAGGAAGAAAGTATAGAAAATTCTTTCATAAGGCTACCGTTCTTTTCAATCTCACGCTCATGGTCAAGATAACCTAGCAGAGTCAACAGTCATGCCAGGCTTGTACGCGTACGCAGCTTCGTGGATAGAGACGCTTAGAATGCGCGTTCAATTTTTTTTAGAGTAGACAAAGCAAAGATTGATGTCAAAGTGTATACGAGGTTTACCTGAAGCGGTTGGTCGATTAGAAGGATCATTCTTGTGCGTGCGTGGGCATACCGAAGTCATGGAGAGATGCGGGACGTGGCAATTGGAAGTTATCGATAAGAGATCATCCACGATGTCATGTCGCCACCACCACGGTTTCCGTCTCTTTCTCTTTCGCTCCCTCGGCCTCGGCCAGTATATTCTCTCGCCGTACTCTGCACAATGTCGGAAGCTGGTCTTCTTCGAAAGGATCAACTGGAGCTCAGTCTTCACAATGAGAAGAAGCTCATTGAAGACGGGGTGCTCAAAGAGGACAACCCTCTCGATGTCAGCGAGAACTTCCGCAGGCTTTGTGAAGCTTGTAGAAGAGCCGATCTCAAGGTCTGCCAGGAAATGATAACAGAAGGAGTGAATATCAATGCAAGGGACCAATTTGATTATACACCGCTTATACTCGTGAGATGCCTCGCTTTCCCACACGCTACAATCCAGCTAACTGGAAGACAGGCAAGTCTGTGTGGCAACTATGAAGTAGTGGAACTACTTCTAGAATCCGGTGCGCTCTGTGAGCGGGACACATTCCAGGGAGAAAGGTATGAATGGTACCTATGTCCTGTCCTTGTACTTGTTCTGATACTGTCATCACAGATGTCTATACAATGCACTCAATGACCGAATTCGAAACCTCCTTCTTTCCTATGACTACTCGAAATCGACCGATCCCCTTCAGCCTCTGGCGGCCCATTTGACATCGCTGTTGACTCGAGACCATCCCCCGACAGCCGATATTACCGTTGCTAGTACAACTGAATCTTTCCACCTGCATAAATTTATCCTTTCGGCGAGATCGCCGTATTTTCATAACAAATTGAAGACCAATCCCGAAACCGCATCTTGGAAGCTTCCAGCATCACTACCTCCTCAGGCGTTTGGAATCGCAATAAAATATCTATACCTTGGTGAGATACCTCGAGAATTAGGTGGGGGACCCGGGACAGGCTTCTCAGACTCTGAAGTCTTGGCTGGTGCTGATAAGATCAGCAAGCACTTGGAGATCAAAAGCCTATCTCAGGTCATACTGGATAGTGGGGATAGGAGATTGGCCCGCCAAAGAAGACAGGAAGAAGTCGAGCGGGGCCGCGACCAACTGGAGTCTTGGTTTCGAGAAAATGTATTAAAGCATAGAGTCATCACGTCTTCTTCCCGGGCGGATGATCTGAAATGGGACCGTGACAACGGAATATATGCCGACGTCCTTCTGAGAGCGGATGAGGACGAGGAAGAAGAAGACGAAGGCTCTGCGGAGCTCAAAGAGCGTCGAACGTCGGAAACCAACGCTCTCGGGATACCTGTCGGACCTGCCGCTCCCCAATCGAGGTCTCCATCCAGAAGACCCCGGAAATCAGTGCTGTTTCCCTGCCACCGTGCCATGCTTATACGATCAGAATTCTTTCTTACCATGTTCAGTTCCTCTTTCAAGGAAGCACAAGAAACGCAGCATTTGCAGATCATTCCTATAGACTGCTCTCCGGAAGTCTTGGAGATAGTTTTGACCTTTTTATATACGGAAAAAGCAGATTTCGGGTTAGACCTAGCAGTCGACGTCCTCTTCGCCGCCGATCTCCTTTTTATTGAGAAGCTCAAAACGAAAGCTGCCGTCGTCATATCGACACTCGCGAACGGTAACGCCACATCTTTATCCTCCGAGACCCCTGTTGAAGACGTCGGATTAGATGTATACGAAATATTGCGGGCCGCCTGGCTTACTCGCGTCCAGCGTTTGGAGGAGTTCGCCGCGAGATACATTGCGTATCGGCTTGAGCAGTATATTGATGAACCAGAATTTGCGGAGCTTGTCAAAGAAAGCGCTGCAAGAATCAGCCGCAGAGAAGAGACCGACAGTATCGAGTTGTTGGATGATATCAGGTACTATCTTAGCGAGCGATTCCGCTTGAGATTCGAAGATACCGGTTTCGATGATATGATGGAAGAAGAACTGGCCAGTCAAACCCAGGGTGCTCCACAGAACAAAGACGGCCAACCGGAAGATGAGGCAATTGATATGACCTCTCCTCCTTCCTTGAAACAGCCCCCCGAAGTCAGTCTTGAGGATATTTTCGCATCAGGCGCTGTGAGGACATTAGATGGAGAACTGGCCGGCGACGAACTGGCAGCAGATGCAGCTAACTACCAACATCTTCTGGGAAAGATAGACACATTGTTGGATAATCTCCGGCTTGATGCTTGAGCGTGTTTTCGACAAGTATTTGTTAGTATCTATCACACAATCTACAAGGACATGTTACTATCAATTCACAATGCAGTATTATTATCCATTGGGGACTTGCCAGAATCAAAAGAGTTAAGATTCTTGCTTCGTCATTTGCTAATTTCTCTTGCCTCTGCGAAACTCAAGTCGTCTGAGGACCTCTTGACATGAGATTATGAACGAAGCACAACACGGAGATCGGAAGTAGACTTCATGTCCAACTAATCCAATCAAGCCATTTGATTAAGCCTATCCCCCACGCCAGCTAGCAACTAACTAACTAATATGAACGATCACATCTCATCAGCTCATGGCTTTTCCCCCCAATTATTGCTCCGCCCGTTCTGTCCATTTCCATACTATCCTACCATCAAAACCATCGCCATCCTTTCTTCCTTTATTGACCAGATAGCAGACCGCACAACAGACACTACAAGTTTACCAAAATACATCATTCAGGCAGCAAGTTCATCGGCGTCAGCATCCATGTCGGTGTCGCCTTTGATGATGACTTCGTTGTCGTTATCAGGCTCTGGTTTGACAGTGGTAGGGGTCGTGGTGAGCTTTCTCTTCTTGCCTCTTGGTGTGGCGGTGGTGGTTGGCTTCTTAGTTTCGGTTCCCAGTTCTTCGTCTCCGTCTTCGTCTCCATTGCCTTCGAGTTTGATGGCCTTTTTGGTTTTGCGGGGGGTTCTAGCTGTTGTTGTGGATTTCTTCTTAGGGGTTGGAGTTGGGGTTGGGGTGTCGGTGGAAGTTGCCTTGGGGGTGGTGGAACCTGCTGGGGTGGAGGGGGGGTCGGCCGTGGTGGTCGGGTCGGATGGGGAAGATGAGGTCTGGTCTTTCATTTTGTTCATGAGGCGGGTCA
>QWDQ01000080.1:0-91100 GCA_003868215.1 Pseudophaeomoniella oleicola
GCAATCAATTCGGCCGCTTTTAAGAAGATAGCTGCACGTTGTTCCCAAGCCATGTTGGCCCATGCTTTTCTCGATTCCAAAGCATTTGCTATAGCTTTCTCAACATGTGACTTATCAGCTAAATGATAGGTTCCAACAATGTGTTGGTGGTCGTGAGGCGCTGACATGGTTCTGGTGTTTCCAGTTCTGATTTCTTCGCTTCCAATGTATAAAGGAACGTCGACAGTGGTATTCCACATTTTTTTATAAGCTTCTCAAACAGCTGCTTTTTCAAAAAAACCCCCCCTTCCCCCACCCCCCCCCCCCCCCCCCCCCAAGAGAAGATCTATCTCCCCTCCCCTATTCCACCTTGACCTGCTGCACCACCTCCCTCGCCAACTCAACATCCCTGACCCACCGATTCTTCTCCTCAATCGCCCTCCCCCTCACCCTCTCGCCGCTAACGCCGACCGCATCTTTGCCCTCGATCACCAACGACATGGGATTCTGCGTCAGATCGACGACGGTCTTGCTCTTGATGCGGATCGCATTGACCTGTTCGGCCATGTCGGTGATTTTCCGTTTCGGGGTCGTCTGCATGGCCTGTTCGAGGGCTGTGTGCATGTCGAGGCGTGTGGTCGGGTGGACGAAGAGCGGTTGTTTGGCGCAGAGGAGGTCAAGGGGCGTTTTGTTGTCGTTGGTGAGGACGTGCGGGTCGGCAGAGTGGGTGAGGAGGAGGGTTAGGGCGGATGGGTTGCCGGTGAAGGAGGCGTGGTGGAGGGGACGCCAGCCTCGGGTGCAGGAGGAGTTGGGTTTGGCGCCGTGGGTGAGGAGGAAGGTGGTCAAGGTGTCGTGGTTGTGTTCGATGGTCAGATGTAGGGGTCGGCTGCCGGGGAATGGCCAGTGGGCTTCAAGTATGTGGCCAGTCTCGACGGACGGGTGGGTGTTAGATGACTTGTCTTTGTGATAGGGGGTCGAGGTTATTTTGGCCTCGATATCGGCAGTGGAAGAGGAGCACAGGAGTTTAAGAATGGCTTCGTGGCCGTAGGCAGAAGCGATGTGGATTGGTTGCCAGCCCCAGGCGTTGACATTGCTGACCTTGGTGGTACGGGAGAGAAGAGCCTTCACCATTCCAAGAAACCCGGTACGCACTGCAAGATGTAGAGGATCTTCGCCTTGTTTGTCGGCAGCATTGACAGGGGTATTCTTTTGTCTCATCAGGACATCGAAGGTTTCCATGGATCCAGATTTCACCGCAAAGTGTAAAGGTGTCTCGCCCTTGATTGTGACCGATTTTACCGACTGGCCGTTCTCGATGAGCCTCTGAGATGCCTGAGCGTTGCCGTAATACGTGGCATAATGTAGTGCAGTCCATCCACGTTCATCCTTCTCCTTGAAAGAGGCACTATTGCGCAACATGAGATCGATCATTTCGATACTGCCATTTTTCGCTGCAAGTGCGAGGGGACGGTATGCGTCTTTCTTCATTCTCCTCAATACGAGCCCATTCTCAAAGAACATCCGAGCCGTAGAAATCTGCCCATTCTCTACGGCCGCGAGGAAGGCCTGCATCAAGATTGGGTCATTTGCCTTTTTGCTAACATTGTCGTGTAGAAAACGTGCTACGTCAAGAAAACCGTGGACGGCAGCTAGTGAGAGTGGAGTGTCAAAAGCTCTGTTCAACACGGTAACTTGGGCGCCGGCTGCAAGAAGCCTCTTGCATGCAGGCAAGTCATTCAGGAGAACAGCTTTGTGGAGTGGAGTATCGTCAGCCACAGGTTGAATGTCTGTCGAGTCATTGACGCGTGGTACGGCGGTAGACGACGAATTGGCCGACCTGGAGGAGCTAGGTTGCACAGAAGATATGCTCTCATACGTGCGTTCTGACGAGGCCGGAGATTGATGATGTCGCTTCTCATTAAACGCCTGGGGTTGATCCGGCTTGGTTGATCCATTGACATCCAGCGTGGTCATCTGTGACTCTGCATGTGTCGACGCCCCAGTGTGGCTGGAGCTAGAGCTTGCAAAAACACTTGTCTCTGTGACTGGAGATGATGTTATTGAATTATCAGAATACGTTGCTTTTGAGTCTGTTGGAAAGTCTGTTGCGACTGTAGGACGCCGCGTTTCCGTGTCTATCGGAATTTGGTTGGCGCCAAGTTCTGACGCATCTTGATCCGGCTCGGACATGGCGTCAGCTCGTGCATTGGGCACATGCGGAAACAATCGAGAGCTTCCCACAGGAGCTATCGCTGGTTGTTGATGTGCTTCGTAAGGAGGGGGTACATCGTCATCCATCGCCGTTTGCTGATCTGCTGACATGGACAAGCTTTGTTGGAGGCTGTCGGCTCTTCGATTGGCTTCAATGATATCAAGGAACTGCTTGAATGCTGCACTTGCATGGTCCCAATTGTCGAGGGGTGACCGTCCATCTTGGATTGCTCGCAAGCCCAACGCAACTTCCTGGGATCTCTGCATGACTTCCTCTGGAGAACGCCTAGAAACAATCAGTACGAACAAAATTGTAAAATGTCCCAATATCCAACTCACAGCTGCGTCACTTGCAAAACCAATTGCAGAATGGCACTGTCGTCCTTGAGCTCCTTGAGGTGCTTCTTCATGGTACCTTCTTTGAAAACATATCGGGCTTTAATCAATCTGCCAGCAGCCGACGTTCCGATACTTCCCAGCATTCCTCCGAGATTGGACTGGACCGACCTCAGATCGTTGTTCAACCTCAGCAGCGACCCAGCGACCAGCTGTAAGGCTTCACCAACATTTTGGAGCGAGTTAAAAGTGTGATCCGCACTTGCCGATACAATATCAATCCATGATTTCACGTGTTCAGTTACATTCTGGATGATCTTCGCTTCGGCTGTCAGTTTCTGAAGCACTCTCGTTGAATCTTGGTAGGTCTTTTGAATCTCGTAGAGTATCTTGAGCGTAGCGCCAACGCATCCCAGCACTTGGGCAGCCTGAGTGGGATCAATCATCGTACCGCGCCGAAGCAACAGCTGTAGCACGAGCACTTAGAGGGTTCTAACTCTGACAGCAATAGACTGGAGCATCAAATGAGGTAACCTCTCAGTTACATAACTATTGCATTCAAGATCGCGAGAGCAGAGAGTAGAGAGGAAAAAAAGAGACAAGTATCACGCAGATCATCAGCACGTCAGCAATGGTTTCATGCCTGTCAATTGGAGCAGGGGTTGGAAAGGAAGGGTCCAACTTGTGCTCGCGGTAATGGGCATTGTAGAATTGGAAGGATAATAGCAAGGTAAGGTATGTTTGAGGTCGAGCTGATTGCTCCAAACAGACTGGCGTGTATCTTTGAGTTCGTCAGATTAACTGCGCCATCAGAGCCACGCAAATGGCTGCGTGCGTCGATAACGTTCAACGGAATGTTTCGTAGAGTCCGATGCTCACATATTGAGGTGGTGCAATTCCTCTATGCATCAACACTTCATGACCTTTGGGGGCCATAATGAGACGCCATTGTGATTAGTGTACACACCTCTGAGACAATCGGTAATTGTGCATAGCCTCCTTCATTCGCTTTCGATTACTTGTAGCGCTTACTACGTAGTAGGTGCATAAGAATACGACGACTTTTATATTGTGGTCAAACGACAATTTTCGTAATCATGGTCTGAGAGGAAGTTGTAGTGCCTGTAGATCTTCCGGTACACGTAACTAAGATATCCAACCCGGTGACTGGCGATTCTGGGATCATTCGAGGCCTTTCAAGAGCATCTGAGGGGAAGGTAAAAAGCAGATGAAAGGGTGGTACCACCTTTGTCAAAAGAAACTGTGATATTCTCGTATTGCTGATCCCACAATATCTGCGGAAGGTTCATCATGGGCTCAACCGCCTTGCTCCAACATTCTTCAGCCCCAGCTGGGGTCAGTGCGCCCACTAATACGGGTAAAGTAATAAGTCAACGTGTTTGAATGCCCAAGGGGACAACCTCTAGATGGTATGGCTCATTGGCCCTCGTCAATACAAAAAGTTGAAACTAACGCATGATTTGACATGCTAGATCTGGTATTTGGCAACACCCGATTTTGAAAATAGTCTCAACGATGCCAGAATCGTCAGGATACCATTGTGCAAGAGCATACACAGCCTACCATGAGCAGTCTGGCCCAATGACCATTATAACGACCAGAACGGGTGGCCTACGGTCATTTCAGGAAACGAATTATCTCCTTCATTTCCAATTGCGGGGCCGATGGTATAAGGCTGATCAGTGTAGTCAACGACAGTGAGATCCGGCGAGAGGATCCAGCACGGTCATATTCCGATGAACGTGCTGCCAGACGTATATGGTAATTAGGCTCGGAACGCAATCAAGCTTCACAAGGTTGAGAGAGACCCACGCCCAGAGAGCGCTAACTCACCCTCTCATCTTTTGATCTTCTTCTTATCTGGACCTTGATCTTCGCCATCGCTTAGATCGGCGTATATCGTCTTAGGTTGTGTGTGTTTATAAGCGTTTGTGAACATGGGATCCTTTTCAGCCTTCTCGGCATATTTCAGGAGTGCTTCACGTGGATCTTCCTCTCGCATAGAGCTGAGAGGTATACTCTTTCGTATATGCTCTTCATCAGGTTGACTTTTAGCAAAAGGGGTTGTATTTGGGAGATGTGGTCGACGAGGATCACGTGAACGGCCCGATGCTGTCAATCCTATTGTAGGATGACGGGCAGAATAGCTGGCACCAGGATTGACTGTCCCACCAGCCACAACACTGTCACCTGACACTCCTTCAGCAATGTCTGTTGTAAAGCTGGGATCATCATCCACATGGCGTCTTTTTGGTGCCTTCGAAAGTATCATCATGGCACCCTTATTTGACAATTTTGGATTGAACAAGACATGAATTTCGCCATTTGCAGAGCCGGTTACAATCTGATTAAGCTTGTCGTGCCAGTAAACAGTGATGAGGGCAGATCCTGGAGTGATTGGCGTGACAAGATCAGGTCGCAGCGTCGCAGGGTTCAGTACATACAAATCGCCGGTGTCAGAGCCTGTGATCACAGAAGCTGAGTTGGGCGAGAATCGGATGTTCGAAGTCGGGTACTGGCTAGAAGTCGATGTATGAGTGGTTGTGCTGACGGGCTGTTTGAACTTCCTTGTGTCCCACAGCTTGATCGTATCGTCACCTCCTCTTGTGACTACAAGTCTACCATCCGAACTCACATCGATCCCACTGGTCCATGTATCGGCCTTGTGCGCATCCCTTATCTCTCCAGCAGGTCTGTTGTATGGACCTTCACCATTCCACATGACCAGGCTACCATCTAAAGCAGCCGCGACCAGCACACTACTGCTACCTTCGGCAGAAGCTCCCCAGGCTACTGCAGTCATTCTTGTCCTCCCCCCGGACCCAGCTGCCCTGGATTTGTGAACAATGACAGCCTTTTGTTTCATGCGCATATTAACATCCCAGATCCGTACTGTGCTGTCTGTGCCAGCCGTCGCGAATAGGTCCCAGTTGGTCGGATGCCATGATCCAGACGTAATTTCTGAAACGTGGCCCTTGGTCATGTGCATGTCTCGAAGGTACATATCACCTTTCATGAATTCGCCCTCCACAGTGCCGTCCCTTGACATGATCCTCGCTTGTGGTGTTGCAGTCAGAACGAGAACAGAGCTCGGCGCATTGGGATTGAACTGGGCGAGATATATCGGATGAGTTTCAGACGCTGCTGAAGTCTTTGTCTCTGTTGGATCGAGGGATTTGAAAGCTCTCAGCGTGGTTGGTGTCAGAGATGCGAAATCGTAAAGCTTGACCGTGCTGTCGTTCGAGCCTGTGATCATTCTCGAGCCCGCAGGGTCAATCGTGATCGTGGTAATTGCTCGATCGTGTGTTTTAAAAACTAGCTCGTGGGAGACCGGATAGTCATCTTCATCATCTGAGTCGTCCGAGTCATCATCCGAACCGTCGCTGTCTTTAGGTGAAGGTGACTGTTTGGGCTCTGCTACCTTGCGCCTTGCGCGTTCGATCTGCGCGGCGATGTCTGTATCTTTGTCGCCCTTCCCAAAGGATGCTGGCAGGAAGCTGGAAAGCCCTTCCTCGTCCACTTCGAACTCGTCAGCCATGTTGCCCACTGGACGTCTGGATTGCCGGTCGATCGTCAGTCAAGATTGTTGCTACGTACATTGAACAACCTGATGCATGAGCTGATGTGGAGAAGGCTGCTAGGATGGGATTTTTGGCAGAGCGTCCCGCCTTCCAACATGGATATACCCGTTTACTACGTATATCTTCTGCCACGACATCAACTTGGCTTTATATTTACGACTATGTGTGTATATGTAGCGAGTATACATCCTGCTGCCATGACGCTCTGAGGTTATACATGCAGATTGCAATGTTACTAGGAATAGAAGGTTGCAGATCTCAGCATTACCGACAGGCGTGCAGTCTTGCAGCGACTTCAAACAGAAACCATACAGTCCATAAGGTTGTCTATCATTAAATCTGTGATTGAGCACGCGAACGCCGGCACGGGAGACCTTGTTGTCGAATACGGCATGTCCTTTCATTAACATTCATCGTTCGCACCCGACACATCTGACTTCCAGGATTTTGTAAAAGAATATCACACTCACCGGGGCTCTGGAACAGCCGGTGCTGAAGGCACCTTGTAAACTACAAGAAGAAAGAAAAAGCTGTTCACGCCAGAGGGATATTGTAAACAACAGGAAGAAGATAATGGTATCATTTCATGCAGCGAGTGGACATTTCATTGGTTTGCCAATTCTATGTACATAGGCTCTAGCTACCTTCCGCTGCCTCTTCAATGTATATTCTAGGTAGTGGACGTAGGTACATAGATAGCTAGTCGAAGCCTTCACTCTCCTCCTACTGCTTCAACTGGAAAATGTCATGAAAACATTACTTCTTTTTTTGATTTTTGGAGTAAAGGATCGAAAAATGGGTCGGTGATCAGTAATGATTGCTTTTGCGTCATCTCATCTCGTTTCATGCTGCTGTTCCTGCTGGCAGCTCTGGTGCCTTCACCTCATCAGTTTGCTCTGTTGGCCCTTTTCCGTCGTCAGCAATTACCAGCCATAAGAGCCACTGGCGGTGGTGCTAGTAGTGCCAGGAGTGGTGGTAGTACACTTTCCAGGGGTAGTCATGGTCGTTGTGATGGTTTTCTCTGGGGAGGTCTGCGTTGTGATGACTGTGGTTGTCTGGGTGATAGTATCGCCCGGCTGGGTGTAAGTGGTGGTCTCATAGGCGGTGGTGTAAACTTCTGCTGTGCTGTAGACGGTGGAGTAGTCTGTCACTGTTGTACCTGGTTGAGTTTCGGTAGAGGTCGAAGTCTCGGTGCAGGTCACGGTCGGGCCGGGGACGGTGACGTTGACAGTAGCGGTTTGAGTGATAGTGGCAGTCTGGCTTTCTGTCTGGGTTGCATATTCAGTGCTGGTAATGGTAGTGCTTTCGTATTCGGTGCTGGTCTCGGTCGCAGTCTGAACGTCGGTGACGGTGTTGGTCAAGTAAATGGTGGAGGTTTCCCAGCCACAGGTGCTCGTGCTTGTGCTTGTGCTATAGTATCCACCCTCAGGTGTTGTGGTGGTGGTTCCACCGTTTCCGGGAAGGGGGTTGGCTGTGGACAGAGCGCTGGTGACCTTGGTGAGTACAAATCAGAAGAACAAAGGGTAACCTGCACCTTACCTCAAGAGAAGGATCACTGAGGAGATTTGGAACAACATGTCGATGGAGTTGAGTTGGTGGTAAGTGTTAGGAATAGAGGCACGGCTAGGTTATCAGAGAGTATGACTAGAACTCAAGGACAGGTTATACAGTTTGTTGCGAATATTCAAGTTATCGTGAAAGGACCTGAAGGAGAAGCCTGCCTTTATACATGAACATCGGAAGTAGAAGTCGAATCTCAAAGCTGCAGAAACCTGTAGATACCCGGAGGCTGCGTACTAGAGATTTCCGTAGCCTTGCCCCTCGTTGGCAGTGAGCGAGCGATACAATCGTGCTCCCGATTGGCTGTTTTTTGGCAGGTGCCTGGGGAATGAACAGGATACTGCACGGGTGACAAAAGATGAGCATTGTTGGATGGCACACAAGGCCATCCGTCATGTTCCATCGTGAAGAATACAGAAATAGGATGAAGTAAAACGCGTCTGATCAATGCAAGCCCTCACAGTATGGAAGACCGGACTTGGTGGAGAACATGATGGCAACGAGAACACATCACGAGAATCCATGATCTCGTCACCAATGATCTTCTCCCAAAGTGAGACATTGCGGTGATCTGCTGCTTGCGTAGCGTACGAAAGAGGGTAGTCACGACAACGTCGTCGGATCGTAGACAACGGTCATCGACGGCTTGGCTCGCAGAGGAACGTTCTGCGGCTCTGTTGTATTTGGGATACCTGAAATGAGGCTTATGGGTCTATCCCGATGATGCAAAATTGCACCCTATGTGGGTAGTGCCATCGATGAGGGGTTCAAGCTTCCATCCGACATCAGGTGTGCGTACCAATCCATGGTCAGCTAGCAAGATCGATACCGGTGATAGAATTCCGCCTCAGCTGTTGGGTTGCAAAACTCAATTCGTTTGAGGGGTAAGGTGCAACAGTTCCTTTCGGGGAATCTGCTAAACATATTACTAGCAGGAGTGAAATCTTTCATGGCCGAATGGTGAATCCTTAGTATGGTCGTGATGTTGTCTGCACGCCGTGGATCTGTATAAAGCCGTTGGGGATGTCGATCATAGGACCATGCGTCAGGCACATTGCCTCTTCTAAACCAATCACGGGCGATGTAAGCTTTGCGGAGTCTTAAAATTGTAAAGTTTCGACCCCGGATTTTCGTCTGCATTCACGAACTGAAATAACGGAAATGGCGAAGGGAAAGCGAGAGAGTCGGTAGAGAGCCTATAAGACTTGGTGGCGTCTCCAGATTTGAGGCACGTTCATGCATGCAGTCATCATGAGGAATATTGAACATCCCCGAAAGGTAATCATGAAGCTTCCTTTGCTATTTGGTTCCTGTCGTGAGTTCTTGCCTTTGGTACCTTGGCTTTCGGCATGTATTTTGTTTTTGACGTAATGATACCCTTCAAGCAACCAATATTCAATAAACAAATCGACACGTTTTCCAGATTTCCTCGGCTGACTCTGCTGATTCTGCTGACCCGCGCTTACGCTGATCGGGTTCTTTCCAACTACCCCGCCATCTCAACGAGCTATGCCGCGTTATAGAAAGGATGGGGATGGGCAAAAGACTCCAAAACAGGGAAGGGCTGTATGAAACCACATCTTGCTCTCAAATAGAGGTGCCATTTAGGTCTCGGCTGCTTGCAAAGATGATCAGGTTGACGATCACAGAGAGAGATACTTCCGCTGCTCATAGTCAAGTCCCCTCTGGGCCCTGCCATGCCCAGACGCTTGCGCTTCTCGCCAGCCTAGCTAAAGCCGTGAATCAGTCTAGTTTCAGACAGAACACACCTTGATTGGGATCTGTAAGATAGTCTAGAGCTTGCGCCATTTCCTTGTCTGCAGAGAGAACGGGTTGTCCATAGACGAATACTGGAGGCATCACATAAAGTGACAGCTATATCCGAGCCCCAAAGCGAGAACGAGGGGTGCAGTGAACTCGCCTCCAATGACACCCAACCCGAACAAGTGGTTTGCTTTCTTCGACTCACCAATAGGACTCATGATTTCCGGATTTCATTACCTAACTCCGATGTGACTAGGCAGGTTTGACCTTTTGTCGCAATGAGGGCTGGTCACTTTGCAGATACAAATCCAGCAAAGCTGCAAGACCTATTGATGATCTCTGAATAGAACATTGCCCCTGCGCGAAATTACAATTGATCTTAAGAACGGATCCTAGATTGATGTACAACCACCGTAAATGAACTTCAATTTCTTGGGCGTCGGCGTGAATGCCTGCATCACCAATGCGGCATTGTACATCATGGGCCAGAGCCATACCATTCTGTATTTAATCATTAAGCTTTGAAGTGCCCATTAACACGACTTCGGCAGCGACTGGCCATGAATTGTCGTGTCATGTAACGATGGGACGATATTGTAACATAGTCACCGGCTATGACGAACTTGTCTTTCGCAAGCCCAAGTGCATAATGTGGCATGATTTCCTGGGTTCAACGTTTGGAGAAATCTCCGCGACGTCTTCAAAACAAAAGATGAGCAAAATCCGTGCCAAGAGTCCACGGCGGAATGAGACAATTACATAGTCCATAAATTTTGTCCGCCGACTTCGCTCCCACTTCCCGCGGGGCACATCGAGTCATAGGGTATTCCGAACGATGCTCGTGATTTGAAGAGTACAAACTGCTATAGCATTTGAGACTTCGTGCACTTCGGGTGACTTGTACGTGGCATATATTGATATCGAAGACGTTTCTGTAGGTGTCTACGCAACCTCGCTCTATCGGGACCTTTCCGTCGTCAAATAGAGAGGACAAGAAAGTCTTGAACCACCTCGGGACGTGGCTGGAGATCGGCCTTGAGCCATAGGGAGACATACCTACGCAGTTGGAAAACCGGAAGCAAGATGCCTACCAGAGAAGAAATTGCCTACTTTGGTGCCGGACCAGCACCCCTTCCAACCTCGGTCATCGAGGCAGGTGGTAAAGCATTCGTCAATTTTAAGGACACAGGACTGGGGTTAGCAGAGATCTCCCATCGATCACCAACGGCCAATGAGATCTTAGCGGAGACCAAAGACGCTCTAGCTAAGCTCTATGATATTCCCGATACCTATGAGATCATGTTTATGCAGGCCGGCGGTACCGGTGAGTTCAGCGCTGTCGTTCACAATCTCGTGAGCGTCTGGATAGAGAGGAGACGCCAGAGAGCTATAAAGGAGCTTTCGCCTGCTGCAAATTCAGGTGCCGAGCCAGTGGACGCTCTTCAGATGGAAGAATGGCTAGTGCCAAGGCTACGAAGAGAAATCGAGGAAGAGCTCAAATTGGACTATGTTGTCACTGGTAGCTGGTCCTTGAAGGCTTCCCAAGAGGCAGCAAGGCTCCTTGGAGATAAGCATGTCAACGTGGTTGTGAACGCGAAGAAGGCAAACGGAGGAAAATTCGGTCTCATACCTGAAGAGAGCACGTGGAACCTCACGCCAACCAAGAAGGAGGGTGGTAAAGGACCCGCATTCGTCTACTACTGTGATAACGAGACCGTTGATGGAGTGGAGTTCCCGTCATTCCCGCAATGCCTTGAGCCTCAAGGTCTCGAAGAAGAGGACGAAAGGATCATCGTTGCGGATATGAGCTCGAACTTCCTGAGTCGGAAGATTGACGTTCGAAAATACGGAGTGATTTTTGTAAGTGTGCTTTCCCCACCGTGTCAGCGGTATGCTGAACTTCTTACTAGGGCGGAGCTCAGAAGAACGTCGGCGTCACTGGTATCACGATTGTCATAGTTCGAAAATCTCTGCTCCCACCTCAGACGCAGATACCTCCCGTCAGCCTCATTCACAAGCTTGGCATCTCAGCTGTCCCTGGCCCGATTATGCTCGACTGGCCTACCATAGCGGGGAGCAACTCGCTATACAATACGCTTCCCATTTTTAACCTCTGGATAGCTGGCCAAGTCATGATTCAGCTTCTAAACACCTATGGCGCCAAGGGCTTGAGCGGACAAGAAGAAGTTGCCAATGTCAAAGCAAAACTAATCTACGGAGCACTTGATGCCCACCCAGACGTATATCGTGTGGTCCCTGATATCAGCGTCCGAAGCAGAATGAACATATGCTTCCGTATCAAGGGTGGAAACGCTGATGCTGAGAAAGCTTTCCTTTCAGGTGCGGAGAAGCGAAACCTCACAGGTTTGAAAGGCCACCGATCTGTAGGCGGTATACGAGCGAGCAACTATAACGCCGTACCCCTAGAGAACGCAGAGAAATTGGCAAAGTATCTCGAGGACTTTGCCAAGGAGCAGCACTGAACTGCACCACCCGAAACAAAAAACAAAAGCGTAGCCCGAATTGGAAATTCTAGATTATGTATCTATCACCCGGTTGTAATAAATGATCCTCTTGCCCAATTCTTACTCTGTACATCCACCAAAAGACCTCTTTCCTGTACTTAACATGCACCCACCGCATTGCCCAACCCCTCCCCTCACATTTTTAATCTTTACGTATATATATCCCACAATTTCCAAAAAAGGTTAATACGAAATATCCCACTGCGACAATAGTTTAAGGGTAGAATTCGAGCTTCCCATTAGTTTCCCGACTAAATGGAGATCCGTAAAGGATTTGTGTTATAATAACAGTTTGCTCGAGGCCCGCGTTCGAGTCGCGGTTGTCGCAATATGATCCCAATTTTTTTTGGGTAAAGGGGGGGAGGGGTTTATCTTTTTGCGGGGGAGGAGGAGAGGATTAAGGGTGGTTAAGGGGGATAGTTAAATTTATTAGGTTATGATGGTTAATTTACGGCCAGCGGTATTTGCGGGATTGGGAGATATATGGCTTTTCTGACTTGTTTTGGGGGGAGGGGTGACTAATTCGTGATAATTGATTCATTCTCGCATTGGGTTCTATAGATGTCAACCTCCTTCAGTGTTGGTGGTAATATCTGTGACCTTCAGAGCTTCTGAATCCCTTCTTCCTTCATTACTCTACGAGAGAAAAGCAAATATCAAACGAGGGCAGCCGATACGAGTCTATATGATGTTATCGGAATACTCCCCTGCCACAACGCATGCATGTAACAGTCATCATCATCGTCATAACTGCAGTTCATTTATACCTTTCCCTACTTCAAGCGCGCCTCGATGATAGCCTGAGGTCCCGCCGGTGCGGGCCAGATCTTTACTAATTTCAATCCGGCCTGATCCAGCAAGGCTTCGAAATCATGTTTCGTTCGCTCCTTGCCGCCGAACGTCCACATGGCGTGATCCATCCAGTAGACGGTCGGGTCTCCGTCGGTCTCCTGCTTCGGATCGTCTTCTGGCATCAGCATTTCGCCGACGAGGAACCTCGAGTCCGCGGCCATGGCGGGGACGATCATCTGGAAGATCTTGAGCACGATTGGGTCGGTCCAGTTGTGGCAGATGCGGCGGCAGTAGTAAGCGTGGGCGTTCTTGACGGGTTGTTCGGTGAAGAAGTCGTGAGGCATGCGTTCCGAGGGGTCCACGAGGGCTTGTTCGAGGACGTGGGGTCGGTCTTGGAGGATCATCTTGCCGCGTTTGAGGGAGGGCCACTGGGAACGGATTTGAACCATGGATTGGCCTATACCGCCGCCAACGTCGACGAGGAGGGGCCTCGTGTCGAGGTCGGGACAGTCGGAGAGTTCGGGTCCGAAGGGATACATGCCTAGGACAGGGAGTGTGCTGTCCTGCGTGCTCATGGCGACGTTGAATTGGGTGAATCTGCGGGGCATGGTCGAGATGAGTTGGTAGAAGTTGCTGCCTTCACCATTGTTGGCCCAGGAGTACGGGTTGTGGGTGACACTGTTGATGTCATGGAAACCCTTTGCGTCAAAGTAGTCAGGGAGCCGAGTCGTTGCAGTATAGATGTCATCAACCATCAAGTTGAAGAATTGGACTTCATTGCCCTCGATATACGCCAGGGAGTATGGCGTATGAGCGTAAGTGTTAATGGCCGTGAGCTTAAAGATCCCCGTCAGCACGGGCACACGCAGCAGTCGGACCAATAGGGACTCGTCGACGCCAGTCTTTGCCGAGAGATCGCTGGCTGTTATACCTCCCTCGCGGGGAATGGCTTCTGGAACTTTCATATACAGTAAAGCTCGCATCTGAACCCCTTTGGTGAGATCTGTAAAGGTATCAAACATGGCCTCTTTCGGATCCGATAAGCCGAGTTCCAACGCTCGCACCTCCTTCAGTAGTCTCAGGCGTTCCGAGCGATTCGACTGGTCGCCGGCCTCAAATGTTTTGACACTGGCCAGGACTTTCTCCGCCAGCTGGGTGAGGGAGCCTTCATGCTGTGCGACGGCCATTTTTGGAAACAGCACCTGGCAATGAGGTCTTTTGTGACCTTGGTATATGCAGTTGCTTGTGTACTATACAGCATAGAATTAATATCACAATTGACCTATACCAGGGCTACGTTGAATGCGTCTCTCAACCGACGTTTCTCCGACCACATTGCGATGGAATCCTGCGCGGTCAGAGCGTCCGTTAAGCAGATTTAACACCCCTCAGCCCACCGACAGCGACGACGGCTGGAACGGCGAGACGGTTGGGGAATTGCCATAGCACAGTAATTAGCATGAGTACTACGTTGCCATACTCTTCCCAATGGAGATCACTAAGTCGACATCCTTGTCGCACTTATGCAAGAAAAACGTGTCTTTAGTGGGCACGGATGTTCAGACCTCGAGGCGATCGTACTGAAGGGATCCCCCAGGCTGCGTCTAACCTAGAGAAATTAGAAAGGCAGATCAACAACTCCTTGCTCAAATCTACCTGAGCCTTAGCATTGCTCGCTGACGCAGAAAAGACAGAATCAAGCTTCATGGTAGATGTATCTTCCAGATAAGCAATGACAAGGAAGGCTTGTACAGGTGCCGGCCTTGCGGGTATGACATCTCCCCGTCAATGGTGCGGACGCTTCTTAACTCGACACTACGTAGTTGTACTGTAGTAGAAAGTCTCCGAAGGCAATCAACTCCACTTGCAATGTTCCGTAGGTAGCGAGGTAGGCAGCGAGAGCACTGGTGGCACCGAGGCACTTGATGTCGTACCGAGGTGCTTAGTGGCTCACAGTGCAACGTACAATGGACTCCGACTCCAGTAAGTGATGTTCAACAAGTGGAATCTCGATGCTGCTCCAGGCTGCTCATGGGAGATGGCCGCTCATGGCTGTTGGCTGATCCTGTTTGTCTAGTAAAAACTGGAGCACCAACATCACCGGCTCGGTTGGCGAACAGGTAAAAGATCAACATCGGCACGACAGATGGGCCATGCGAATTCGGCCTTTCCCTGAATCGAAGAATAACATAATTAATAGGAATCTTCCGGCAAAAGGGACATTAACTTAGTACTCCGTACAAGTCTCGCAATAATCATAACGGATTGATTGGGTGGGTTAATTAATTGTTGATGGATAACTTAGTCGTAAAACAGCACGGCTGACGGCACGGGACTGCAGGAGACGCGTCCCGTTCGTTGTCTCCCGTATTCGAGATTTTGCATGCGAGATGCCTCGATGCCTCGATGCCTGGGGACATGGTGGACACTACTGATGTCCATCTCGTGGCTACTGGATACCATAGAGATCTCAGTCCACTCACCCGGTAGCTGAACTACTACGTACGTAGTTTAGAGTGCGATGACTGGTTCTGCTCATAGTCACTTTTGAATCTGTTAAGGCGTTGCAGCCTTCTTGTCAGTGCTCGCTTGGTAGCCTGACGTCTGTTGCTCTCCCACCGGCGGCGCTTTTCATCTCTCTTTTCTTGTCTTCTCTTCTTTACAAAAGTCCTTCGTGTCGTTGTTCGTCAATTTGTGTACGCGTTCTTTTACTGTCTCAGCGACGTGCGATGTCTGTGCGATCCTCTATTGACAAACCTTCGATTGATCTGGCAGCCGAGGACGATTCCGATGCTGGGAGGTCTCACGATACTTATTCAACAGCGCCCACTGAGCTGTCTCACCGTGAGTCGGATTGGCAAGAGAGGGAGTCCATTGTGGATGATGGGGACAGCGCGTTAGGATCGATAAGTGGTTCCACTACATATACCGCTTCAACTTCGGCTTTCCGATTTCATCACGAGAACGGCCGACGGTATCATGCGTATCACGAAGGTCAATATATTATGCCTAACGACGAACTGGAACAAAATAAGCTATACCTGGCACACTTGGTCAATTATATCGCGCTAGATGGGGCGCTGTTCATGGCACCCTTGGACCCCGAGGATGTAGGGAGGGTACTGGACGTGGGGACTGGGGTAGGAGAATGGGCCATTGACTTTGCCGAGCGATATCCTTCTTCCCACGTGTTGGGGACGGACCTCTCGCCCATCCAGCCGGCATGGGTTCCCGAAAATTGTACATTTGAGGTTGACGACGCGAATGATGAATGGTTGTACAGCCAGCCCTTCAGGTTCATCCACACACGAACCTTATGTGGTGGTATAAGCGATTGGCCGAGGTTCTACGAGAGTTGCCTGACACACCTCGAGGCTGGAGGTTGGGTAGAGTTGCAGGAAAATGAGGTCTATTTCCAGCGGATGGATGGGACCAACCCGCCGAATACCGATCAGTTCCTGCGCTTGCTCGACGAAGCAGCTATCAGGCGTGGTTGTCGGATGAACGTCGCGCATGAGCAAAAGCAACATATGCTTGCAGCCGGGTTTGAAGATGTCCACGAAGTCGTCCTGAAACTGCCGCTCAGTATGTGGCACCCCGATCCCAAGATGAAAGAGATTGGCAGGATCCGAGGTGCCGCGATGCATATGGGTGTAGAAGGTTATGGCCTTGCCCTGTATACAAGGTATTTGGAGTGGTCTAAAGAAGAATTCCAGATACTGTTGGCCAAAGTCAGGCAGGAGTTTGGAGATCAGTCTAACCAGATGTACATTGCGGAGCACTTCGTCTATGGTCGAAAGCCAGGTGGTCCAAGAATACGGGTACCAACACCACAAATCAACATGCCTCCTGAAATGTGGGAGATCAGATGAAGTCGTCGCTGACTGTTCGTGGTGGCAGTCGTCAATCAGGGTCTGATCACACGTTTCATTCCCTGGATCTTCTGTCGTCTTACTGAACAGTCTGCGTACAATCATATTAGTTCCAGGCTCTCAATCGACGGCCTACAGGCAGCAACAGCAACACCCTCACTCTCGTGATGTGCAGCTCCTCTCTCCGCATCGCTCTTCTTGGTCATTGTTCCACGATGAAACCTCCACGAAGCTTTTCGCGCCGTTACAGACCTGCCAGTGGCCAAATCATCGTATCACGCATCAGTCAGAACCTGGAAATTTCTGCTCCTGTGGGACAACAGTGGACTGACAAGCCGGCGCACTGGAAATTGCTCGGTGTGTCCATGGAATACGAGACACGGAGAAAAAGGGTGCTGGAAATATAGTCTGGTGGAAGATAGCCGTCATCGTTGATGAGACCTAAAGAGAGGGGTAGTGTTGAATAGCAGAGGAAACGGTTCCCAAGGCTTTGGCTGGTTCTCTGCTGGCACGGCCACTTGTCTGTCGATAAGGTGTAAAACATCATGAGATTGGCATTGTCATCCAGAAGGGGGTCTACCGAAGGCTGGAATGAACGACGGGAATGTAAGGGATTAGAAAGGCGTAGAGAAGCAAAAACTCCCCTCTGCATTTAGAGATAGTTGGTGTCGGATGACACGTTGTATTGAATCATGATGAAAGACATCATCATCTTCATCATCAGAATTTATGTCAGTCTACGAGCACATCCGTTGATGATGCAGTCGCAAACACTTTGCATACCTAGTAGCTGTACATGTATGTACGTACTAATGAGATCCTTGAGACCTCGTTTCTTTGTGTATAGGAATGAAGTTCGAGGTTGAGGTTTTAAGAAGTATGCTGGAGTTGATGGTCTTTGACTTGTAATAAATTTAATACTCGGCGATCAATCGTTTCAGTAGTCTTAAATTTTCGGCATTGGAGTTGATGCAGCAACCACCACATTGGATCGTCGTCACGTTTGATACTGCTTACTACCTATATGCTAGGTATGTAGTCTTGGTGGTGGAAATAACGCTTTCACATAGACCACCTATGTGGCTTCATGCCGCGTCTCTCACCCAGATTGCTGGCCCAGACTGCACGCCGCAATCCTCTGCTCGCAAAGCTCCTTCCAACATGTCGAGATCTCGACTCCGCTCGCAATGAGTTGAGATGGCTGAGAGAACACGCCGAACATGTCAGCACCCACGAATTCTTTCGTCGTTCTCCCTTACTACCTTCCATCGGTTGGCGTGCGTTGCTCGGGTACTACGTGGCTCGTCGGGCTCGCGGAGAACCGTTACAGTATATCTTGGGCACACAGCCTTTCGGGGAGCTGCAGATTCGGTGTAAACCTGGAGTTTTGATTCCAAGAACGGCAACGGAGATCTATGTCGAGAGCCTGTGCGAAGACGTCGTTAGGCTCAATTCGTATATTGCAGAGGCGTCCAAGAGCAACTCTACGGAACCAAAGTTGGAGAATTGGTATCACCGGCCCAACAGGATAAGGGTGCTGGATGTATGTACGGGGACTGGATGTATTGGTCTTGGGGTATATCAGAGGCTATTTCGGAATGCACAAGCTTCTTTGGATGCGGCAGTAGAAGTCCTTGGGATTGACAGATCTCCAGATGCTGTCCGGCTTGCCTTGGAGAACAAGGAGTCTAACGGGATACATCTCCTTCATGAGGACCAGACGCGGATGCAGTCACGCTATCAAGACAACATACATTTCCGAACCGCAGACCTCCTCGCTCATAGCGCTACTGGTGGTTCTCCGACGGCCATACCGTCCATCTACGACTACCTTGATAGCCAGGGTGAGGACTATCGGTATTGGGACATCCTGATATCGAACCCTCCGTATGTCTCGAAACGGTCATACGATGATGGTACCACCACAAGGAGCGTGCGACGGTATGAACCAGTTTCGGCCCTCATCCCAAGCTCCGATAAATTCAAACAGTTACACCATCGTTTTAACCCACCTCCCGGCGATGAGTTCTACCCTCATCTCGTCGATCTCGCGGATTTCGTCAAGGCCCGTCTATCAGTCTTCGAAGTAAGTGACACCGATCAGGCACGCAACGTAGTCCAATACATCAGACAAAAATTCCAGGAAACATCAGATAGTAACAACAACAACAACAATAACAACAACAACAACGAGAACAACGGTCGCCAAACAGACCCGTCTCTGATCGAGGCTTGGCAAGACCAGACGCTGGATCCAACCCATGGCGAGGACCCTCTTGGGCCTATTCGAGCAGTTGCCTGGTGGCGAGGACCATGGGCGAAATGGAGGCAAGCGACGCTCGAACGCGACACACCTGAATACTGCAAAGTGGTCTTTTCAACGACATCGGACGTCTCGTAGGAACGGGCGGATGTGCACCTAATGCAGTCCCGGACTCTCATAGTTCAGCTTTCTACTATACAAACTCTCCATGTAACAACATCGATTAGATATAAGTACCTTTCTATTCTACATATATACTGTTTATGTACCTATCTATATCAACCGAGCTACCTCGCTGTGCTGTACTGTGCACAATAACTTCTTCAGTACATTGCCGCTCTTTCCTGATCTTTACTAATTACTATTACAAGAAGCACTTTTCGGCCTAATCGCCGAGCTACTTTTCACCTCGCCTCAACATCCTTTCCGGTCTTCCCATATCGAAATCAATCCTATGACGATGAAGATGATAAAATCACGCCACGCCGCGCCGACATAACGAAACGCACTATGTAATTACGTAGTACTTTGTAAGTGGGATTCTAGAACTTCCTCAAATTCTCGTTTTCCCAGTCAAGTCTACCGGGAGCTTTGATGAGGATTAGAACCCGACTTTCGAAGCCGAAAATGCACATTGTTGTTTATGGATACATACCTACGTAGTATGTGCCAGTCATTTCCCGAGGCACGTACTCTACATGACCTGATGGAAGGTGCTCGTTTGAAGTGACATCTAATATCTACCGTTACTACTATCTATACCAACACAAGTCCGGTGACTCGCGGATCCGGCAATTGGCAACATTCGTTCCATATTATATCGAATTGCCGATTCTGCATAGGATATAAAAAGACTTGCGTGTTCCCGCCTCTTCCGTCGATATATCCCATAGAGTTCATTTCGTTGAAAGTCTACTGCTTGGCCTTTTTGTGCTTCTGCATTATCGTTCATATAGATCGGCTATCTGATCATTAGCGAGATAGGGAAAGAAAGAGATAGGGAAAGATAGTTTCACTTGTTCACTGCTGATTCGATAACAATGGCGACGACTGAGGAGCTGTTCAATCAGGACCTGAAGGACCTGCATCTGATATACAAATACGATGTTTTGGTGAACGGGAATCACGAGAAATGGGAATACGAGGTAAGAGCAGCAAGGAATGGGATGCCTATTGATCTCGCTACACCCTGTTTACTCGATGAGATACATTTCGGTGGGTATTCATACACTGACATCGTATGACCTCTCAGATGTGGTTCTTTTCCTTCACTCGCATCGTCTACGCCATCCACGGTGGCCCCATGGCCGGCCGCCGCAACTACCAGACGGCAACCTACCAATGCATCCGTCCCGGCGCCCTCTGGCAATGCAATTGGCTCGAAGAAACCGGCACGATCTGCTCGCTCGTGTACGACATGACGAACAAGAAGATCACCACCTTGCTCGGCTTCAGCAAAGGCCATTGGGAGAACGCGGAGGCGGCGCACGGGGACAAGAGGAACGCGCAGGATTTCGAGCGCTGGCGGGGGTTGGCGAAGATCGGGACGAATGCGGATCGGTATCTGTTGAGTGAGCAGGCGGATATACATACGGTGTTTCATGGGAAGGGAAGTTTGGAGCCGATTGAGGAGAGTTGGCCGACTCTATAGTGACGGATGTTCTCAGATCATATTTCACGGCCTTCTCATGGACGGACTCCCGTTTTCTTCTCTTCGATATACTTGCTTCATCTCTCGTACTTGTCCACTCGGTGTTTCCTTCCTTATTACGTTAACAGTATGAAGCGAGATCGAGTCATGACGGAAAAGAGTCAAAATCAGAACCAGAATCAACGAGACGGTCTTCACGTCCACAACATGCTAGGTGCAAAGGAGCTGGTATAAGGTATATTAGGTATGTATACACCAAAACGTCGTTGCGCGCGATCCGTGTTATCCGCATGCCCTGTCAGATGTAACCAACAGCAGATCCAACATCCACGACTGACTTAGATATTATTCTTTCTGATTATCAATCGAAGTCGTATTGGAAAGCCCATCGTTCCCCAGATTTCTATTCTCTCATTGGGTCGAGTTCGATATTGATAAAGGAAAAAAATCGGTGTTCCCTCCTTCGTATTGATGAGCTATCATATCGCGGCCGTGATCGACATCAGGTCAAAACCTAGTCGGCGCATCTGCGATGGGGTGATAAAGGGTACTACGTAGTATACCATTCGGCGTTGTCCCGCGAGAATAGCTGCTGCAACCGGAAACGTAGTGCCGGATGGATCTACCTGTTTATGAAAGAGATAACGAGACATCCTCTACAGAGAGGATGTTGGGGTAATTAATAGATAGTAGGTAAAGCAGTATCATGATCTCTCACCTCGATGTAGATGAAATACCGGCTGGGCGTGAAGCTTTGGTCTATACGTGACCCATCTTAAAGGCCTGGTATCTGGAATTCTATATATTCTAAGTGATTTCTACCGTAATTATTAATATTAATATAACTACTAAAATTTCGTTACTTTATTTATCGACGTTAATTTAAACGACGACGACGATATTTATAATTTATAAAAAAGAAGAAATACGTATTTTAAAAATTATAAAATAATTTTAATAATAATTAAAATCGAATTTCTTAATAACTAAACGAAAATTTAGCGTTTTACGGCGTTATATTAAAAACCGTTATAAAAATATCTTTTTAAAATCTATTTTTAAAAATTATAATAAACGCCTAAATAAAATTTAAAAAGAAGAATTAGTACATTATATTATTAAATTAAATAATTATTAAATTTTTATATATTTAAACGGCGTTAACGTTATTATAGATTTAATTTTATAAAGCGTTATAAAGAATCCTAATTTAATTAATAAATATTAATTTTAACAATTTTTAAAACGTTATTTCGACGTTTTTAATATATAATATTAAAATTTTTTCGTAATTAAATATAAAATAACGTAATCGTTTAAATTTATTAAAAAATAATATTTAAATTTATAAAATAAATTTACGTGAGGCTATCAGTTAGTAGATATTTAAAATATAAATAAAATTAAATATAAAATAAATTATAATTATTTATAATTTATTATTATTAATCGTTATAATTATTATTGATATTAAATAGATTTTAATAATCGCGTTTTAATAATATTAATTAAAGTTATTTTAATTATTAAAGATTTTATTTTATTTTTTATAATTCTATTTAAACGTATTTTATTAAAATAATATTTTATAAAAAAGCTATTTAATAATATTATATTTATAATTATAGATTTAGATTATATTAATGACGAAATAATATTAACGTAAATAAAATATTTTAAACGTTATTTTATTTTAAAAATGATTAGCAGTCGATATTTATTAATTTTTAATAATATAAATTTATATAATATAAAATCTTTTTTATAATTTATTTTAAAATATAATATTATCGTATTCTTTTTATTAGCGTATATAATATACTTTTTTTAATTTCTTAATATTAAAGTATTTCAGTTTTTTAAATATTATTACGTTAAAGAGATTAATAAAATTATTAAATTAAAATTAAATATCTTTAATAAAATAGATTTTTTAACGGCGTTTATAACGTTTTATTAACGCGTTTTTAAAATTAATATAATTTAATATATTTTTTATAATATAAATATTTAGTTTTTTAATCTAGCTATAAGACTTAATATAATATATTAAAATATTTTTATTTTAATAAATAATAATATTAATATAATATATTTTCTTCGACGAATCCTCTTTTTAATTATTAACGAATTTAATTATAATATTATATTATAAACCGCTGAACGGTTTAAACGGTTTATTAAAAATATACGTTAAGACGTTAACGCTTTTAATATTTAATTATAATTTAAAATAAATAAAGTTTTTAAGAGTATTAAATCTATTTTTATTAAAAAAAAACTTATAAATAAATAACTTTATAAGATAAGAAAATATATAAATTAATATAAAACGTATTAATTAAAAAGTAAGAAATATATATTTAAAAAAAAAATAATATATTTTTTTAAAATATAAAAAATTATTAAAATTTATAATAAAATAATAAATCTCGCTGTTATTAAAAAAAAAAAAAGAATTTAATAAAAAAGAATTAATTATATATTAAATTAAGAAATTATTTTTTTACGTATATTTTAAAAACTAAATATCATATTTAATAATTAAATTATTTAATTAATTTTATATTCGTCACGAACGACGTTATTATCGTTAAAAATAATAAAATTTTAGTAATTACGTTAGTATTAATAGTTATAATAAAAGCCACCTAAAATACCCTAGGATTTCAGATACCAGCTGACAAGTAGATCACGTATAGAGAGTAACCCCGCGTCCAAGTTGGAGACTAGCAGCGTCGCTATCGCTGTCTTTCGTCCTTTGCTTTGTCCTTTTCTTAATTGAGCAATAATAACCATCGGACTTCACTCAAGATGATGGCTCAGTAACCCCACCATAGCTACTACGAGTACAATTTACTACGTAGTTGATCGAAGCTATTGGAACCACCATCACCCCATCATTTCGCAAAGTATTTGGAACACCTTCACTTCTTTTATCGTCGCTGTTTATCATTGACCTTCACTCTTCATTCCTCTTACTTTCCCGAGAAAACGAGAAGTCATAGCTGTTATATCTCTATCGCGTCCATTACTGTTACCATTTCGTCTGTTCACCACCCTCCAACCCACCATGGCTAAACCATATACGATCCGCTGGGGCATCATGGGTAAGTAGCATGACTACCTTGGCCCTGTATAGCACTTACTAACGGCCTGCATATAGCCACCGGTGGTATCGCTACGACCTTCACCAAGGATCTCATGGTAGATCCCAAAACCCGTGGTGTTGAGGATATCGTGCACACAGTGACAGCCGTCGCATCTTCATCTTCCGCTGACTCGGCCAATAAATTCATATCGGAAATCATCACTCCCAAACAGTCAAAGGACGTCCCCTGCAAGGCCTATGGCTCCTACGAAGAATTGGTCAAGGACCCCAACATTGACATTGTCTACGTGGCCACGCCGCATTCCCACCACTTCCAGAACTGTATGCTTGCGCTGTCCCACAACAAGCGCATTCTCTGTGAGAAGGCCTTCACGGTCAATGCTGCGCAGGCCAAGAAGCTCTACCAGATTGCAAAGGAGAAGAACCTGTTCCTCATGGAGGCGGTCTGGACCCGTTACTTCCCTCTGTCCATCTACGTCCGCGATGAGATCCAAAAGGGAACCCTTGGAGAAGTTACTCGAGTCGCCGCAGACTTGTCTCCAGGAATGGTGGCCGACGAGTTCGACAAATCGCACCGCATGGTCAACCTCAACCTTGCCGGAGGAGCGCTGCTCGATCTGGGTGTTTACCCCTTGACTTGGGTCTTCCAGACACTCTACCACACGATCCCGCCTGCAGAACGACAACCCCCCGAAGTATCGTCTGCGATGACCTTTTACGAGACAGGCGCCGATTACATGACGACGATGGTGCTGACGTTCCCACGTTCAACGCCAAAAGGATTGACGAAGAGCCACGGAGTCGCCATGACTGCGTTCGACATCTCTCATGACCCCGACGGGAAGAGCACTGCTGGGTAAGCCACACACACACACACTCTCTTTCTCTCTCATCCCCCCCCCTTCCAACAACAATGATCTCCCAAATTCTAACCCCTCTCTCTCTCTTTCCCTCCAGCCCCACAGTCCGCATCTACGGCACAAAAGCCGAACTCCAAATCTTCGGCCCCCCCTACCGCCCCGAAAGCACACGCCTAATCCCCCATTCCGGTTCCATCACTTCCAAACCCTTCCCCATCCCCGCCGGCCACGGCATGTTCTGGGAAGCCGACGAAGCCGCGCGCTGCGTGCGCGACGGCAAACTCGAGAGCGCGGGCATGCCGTGGGAAGAGAGCACGGCGATCATGCAGGTGATGGATCAGGTGCGGAAGCAAGGCGGGTTGACGTATCCCGAGGGGATCGAGTCGACGGAGTTTCCGGTTGCGTTGCCACGGTAAAGAGATTTACATAATGTTTAGTTTTTTTTATATATCGGTAATTCGAGTATGGAATGACATGTTCTCTCTCTCTCTATCTCTCCTAATTAAATATAAGGAATAAGAACATACATAACCAACCTTCCCCCCTCCCCCCCTTTCGAAAAAAAAAAGGTCCACGTAAATCTACTAATTTCCTCATGAACCAATTCACCTCGCCCGTCATCATTTTTATATTCCTACGTTGTTAACAACCTTACCACATATACATGCAGTCTAAAAAAGAACAAACTGTATACCAATATAAAAGAGACAGAGAGAGAGAGAGACAGAAACGAGTCTAGACGGCGACAAAAAGGGCCAGCTGTCTGAGACGTGTGAAGATTCGATCTAATAAACAACTTTCCCCCGCCCTCCTTCTTTCTTGCTCATCTCGTTATCCCAAGGATGACAAGGACTGAAGAATTCACCATCTGTCGTCTTCGAAGATTTTATTGAAGCACATATTCCAGGATGGGTGGGGGGGTTTGGCACCTCTTTTTCTCTGTCTCTCTCTCTCTCTCTCTTTTTTTCTACGGATCCCAACAGAATGATAGAGCAACTACGTACTCATTTTCGCATCTCTGGTTAGACACAGAGAGAGAGAGCGCGGGGGAGAGAGGAAGCATAGAAGCACAGAAAGTGGCATTGGCATTCAACAACGACGACAACACGTCCCCACGTATGAAACTGTATGTGGTAGGTATTCTGCTAACAGAAAATCTGAAAATGCGTCAACCTTCCCAGGACAGCACCATTGAAAATACGACAACGACCTCTCCACTTCCTCATATCTGCAACATAATCCGAACTCCTCCAACATTGCGGGAATCTTTTCCAAATATCTGTATGAACATTTCATGTCGTCTAGCTCGTCTCTTCCTCTGGCCAAAAATGCAGGAATGCAATGGTCGTTAAGTTTCATCACTGTCCAGCGTTCTTTTTCCATTTGAGCAGTTCGCTCAAACTTGCAAGACTGCAGCCATTCTTCATAAAGTCGTGTTGCAACAATTCATCGGCGCTTGCTCGAGACTTGACATCAACGCACAGGCAGACACTCAAGAACGCCTTGAGTTCTCTGCTGAGCTTGTTCGGGTTTTTCAATCGAGGCGTGCCATTTGTGGCAATCAAAAACAAAGCTTTTAGAGGCTCTTCGTTGAGATACGGCGGTTCTGATTCGATCATCTCGATTGCCATGATCCCAAGAGACCAGATGTCAACCTTGGGTCCATACTCCTTTTGCTTGACCACTTCCGGTGCCATCCAGTATGGAGTGCCCACCATCGTAGCACGTTTCGACTTTGACTCTGTAAGTTTTGCACAGAAACCAAAATCGGCTATGATAGATGTTAGCTCAATATCGAGAATTACTGTGGTCTGCCTTACTAATCTTCACGTTCCCTACACGATCGAGCAGCACATTATCACTCTTGATATCTCGGTGAATGATGTCTTGGCTGTGCAGATGTGCAAGTCCCTTACATGTCTAGAACAGTTAGCAGGAGCGTTGGCATTTAAAAAACAATAGCCACCCACCTCAAAACAGATAGTTGAGATCTGATCCTCTGTAATGATAGGATTGTTATCGATCACGTCAGTTAGCGCTCCACCTTCCATGAACTCCATCACAACCCAAAGCTCGTTGTTCTGTTCTTGCAGGAATGAATCGAGGAAGTTGACGATGTTTGGATGTTTACTGTCCTTCATAACAATGATTTCATTGACAATGAGTTCCTTGCGTGGCTGGTTGCGTAGATCCATTTGCTTGATGGCCACTTGACCACGTGGGCCATGCGTGCGATAGATCTCACGCGCTACTGGGGACGAAGAATTGTCCTTGACTCTCGCCACATAAACAGAGCCTGAAGCTCCTTGTCCAATCTTCTTTTGCTTGCTGTACGATTCAAGGGGATTATCCTTGGACACAACTTGCTTTAGTTTGGCCATGACCTCATTCTCGGTCATGCTAGACATGCGAACCTCCTTCTGCCTCTCCTCAGCAGGTTTCTTTGATGTGAGTGCCTTCTCGGCTTGCTGGCGAGGGTCAGCTGCCGGCGTAGGCTTTGATGGCACCGGTGCTTGCTTCGCCACGTTGAGAGGCTTTGGCTGCTGAACTGGTCCCGGTAAGCGAGTGGTTTGCTGTCCCTGAGCGCCCGCTCCATTGACCGGCCTACCCTGGGGCGATTGGCCTCTTGGATCTGCACTTTGCTGGTAACGAGCACCAGTTGGGGGTGTGCTCGGACCGTTCCTAAGCGAGCCTTGTCCATTTTGGGTTGTTTCACCAATGCCCTGTCCAGGAGTCCTTGGCGGCACTCCAGTGGTTGGCGGTGCTGGTGCTGGACGTTGCGCGGTCATAGGCTGCCTCAAGGATCCTGGTGGTTGTTGACGATCACGTTGGGAGCCTGGTGCTGGAGGAGCGGCCCTTGAGGGGTTGTAACGATCATTCCTTGCACTCTCCCCAAAAGCACCAATTTCCTGCTGCGCCACAGGTGTTCTCGTCTGTGGGATTGACGCATTATACGCTTCCTGGTCACGCCGATTTTGCTCATCTTCACGCTCCCGCCGTTGCTGTGCTTCCCTAATCTTACGTGCATCTTCTTCCATTCGTCGACGCTGTTCTTGGTTCGCGATCTCTTTGATTCTTGCCGCATCTGCCTCCATGTCGTAGGGTTGAGTGTTTGTACGCTGCAAGCCCTGGTTTGGAGTGCTGGTCCCGGACCTTGGCGGAGTGTTTTCTCCATAACCCTTAAAATTCTGGTTACTTTCAAGTCGCTGCGGGCCAGTTGGAGGAGCCGGCCGAGGGGGAGCGATACCAGCACCGCTGCCAGAGTACCCCAGTTGCTTGTTGCCGAGCGAAGTGGCTGGAGGAGTTGGCATTGCACTTGAGTACATTTCAGGATGTTGCTCTCGCATTTTGTGCTCAGAGTAGAATTCGAGAACCTCGATGACCGCTTGAGGGTTCTTTTTGTAGTCTTCCTTTGTGATTGCTGATGCCGTCAACAACTTCTCCCACTCCACAGGTAGGCCAACAAAACCTCCAGTCTGAGGATCAAAGCCAACGTGAACTCTGTGACTGAAGTTTGTAGGGTTGCTGACACCCCCCATTCCAGGGCATCTCTCGTATATCTTGTCGATCCAGTCATAGATTTCATCGTCATTCTTCACTTCACAGATAATTGTACGGGTAGGTAGATCGCGGGAACTTCCTGGCCTGCTTATTGTGTCCTTTGGGTTCGCAATTCGAACGATCTCGAATGCCATTCTTGTGTCCTCAGACCGCGAGACCCCCGTGACCGTGTTGAGGTTTATGGTCTGCACTAGCTTGCCATTTTCGTTCTTGAGAAAGTCGAGGCGGAATTCGCGTAGTATGAGAAACCTCTGATTCCATCCAGAGAGGAACTTGTCTTCTTTACACCTAATGTATCCTTCTTTGATAACACCACCATTGTTCGATTTGGTTGAATTGAGAGACAGAGAGCTCGAATTAGGAAAGTAGGCACCTGAAGGGGTCGATGCACCAGGTGAGTTTATCGACATCTGACTGAAGGAACTAGGAATGCTACTTGCAGACTGAGCAAGATTGAGTCGCGGTCGATCGGTGGGCGGTCGAGGAGCCGGACCTGGGTTCATGAATTGCTGCGGCGTATAGATACTGTAGCAGAATCAGCGCTGGTGTCATACATGCACGCACGACAACAAGTAGGAAGGAGCGTCGAACGGACGACAGCAATGGTCGACAGACAGGGTTCAGCACCAATTTTCTGCCATTGGGGGGAATACATAGATCAGGGGCTTCTTACCTGCCGGACTGTGAAGATGCCATACTGGCCGTCAAGCGATCGTAATACCTACGTATGCGATCCTAGTATTTGATGTATTTGTTACCCGCTCGGTGGAGCAATGCGTGCTTGAGCAGACAAGAGTCCTGTCTAGTCGAGCAAAAGCACGACAAGCCAGGACTCAATACTTGTCAATGCTGAACTCTGAAGCGAGATGCTCCTCGATACCGTAGGTACTGGTACTTAGGCGCTCGAGAGAGTGGTGGAGGTGGAGCGAACTCTCAGGATGCCCCCTTACCTTTCAATTTGGCGGGGCTGAGCGGATCCGCTGCCGTGGATATTGCACAAGCAGCGCCAACAAACCAAGAGTTGGGTTCGCACGATGTCTAGGAAAGAGGATTAGGACGAGAAGAGACGGCGACTTTCGGGATGCAGTATTTGAGAGAAGTTGATATGCCGGAAGACAGTTGAACTGATAGACTATTTTTGCTTGTGATTAGGAGCGCGGCTCTGCGACCGGGACAAGCGCACAATCGAAACACTCAGTGGGGCAGTCCGGTCGTCTTTATTGAGGGAGGCGAGTCTGGGTTTGACGCTGTATTATCTGCTAGGTATTTCGTGCGACAAGTTTCAGTATCGAGCAATCGTGAGCTGTTCTGACGTGCACAGCTATTATTCAAATAGGGCAGACGTGGTTTGTCACAAACAAAGTATTCTAAGAGAAACAGTGCTATGATAACTGTGCAATCTGAATTGGAACTGTGGTAAGGTGAATAAGATGACGGGAAGAGGGGGGGGATGTCTATCGGGGAGGGGAGTGGCTAATTGTAGCTTATTAGAGGCGAGGTGTTACTGTTACTGTACATTACATAGCAGCTAATGTAAGGTAGTAGCGAGAAGAATGCACCGGTAGGATCATACTCTCATTTACCTCATCCCTGTCACCATTGTAAGTTACTGAAGGTACTCTTAGGCAGGATACACCTAAGTCAAATCAATTAGGTACCTAGGTACCTAGGTAGGTCCAGTCACTTACGGTACAAGATAATCAACAGGTAGGTACCTAGGTACAAGACAATCATAGGTAGGAGATAGGTATGTCCCGTGTTTTGCTCAATATTACATGTAGCCGATGTTATATTAGCCTAGCACAGGTTGGTTGTAGAATAAGGTCAGCATCTTATTACAATGATATATAGGAAGTGGACCGTCAATATCGGAAAGAAGAGAATTGAAGTATGTACATACTACAGATATCCCTCGAGCCATGCATACCGTCGAGCCGTGGGCAACAGCGATCGGTAGTGGCGATGTGGATAGGCTTGCGACTATGACTCTCCCAATTCAAGTTTGCTTCCTTGTGGGTACAGTAACATACCCAATTCCCTGATTATATGTCTGAGCGAGAATCCCTTCATCTCACCTATTGTTATTCTCTCCTTTTTGTGTAGGCACCCACGACAAATCTCTTCATCTTTTGTCCTATGTAGGAGAAAGATCAATATCGGACTCACACCGAGAATCACGTGAAGGGTTTCCTCATCTTTCATCACAATTGTCCATTGTTCTTCATGAAACAAAGCTCTGCTCTACTGTAACCCCTGTCAATCACCAGACACATGAAGTGCCAAGCGGTGTTTTCTCTGTTACAATGGACAATCCAGATGAAACCGAAATCCCTGACTCTTTCGGGACGCAAGAGAAAGATCCGAACCCAAATCTCTCTTCAATTCGACAACCGACTGATCTCATCCATCCGACTTCATTCAAACGCCATCTCGGCCATGGACACGGTCAGTAGTCGTTGATGAAGCTGTCATTTCTCACCTTGTGGCAATCTTGTCTCTCATTCTCTACTGTGTCAACCTCCATAAGAGCTCCATAAAGAGGGTTCACGAAAAGCCATACATCCAGCATGTAGCCACTGCCTTCATTGGCTCTTCAAGTTTGGGGAGAGTTTATCGCACATGCAGAGCAAGCCAAAGGAGATTCTCAGCACTTCATTAGTGACTGGGATTTTCAATGCAGCAACAATGCATCTTGGGCGCTGAAGCTGTCAGCTCGTCACAGTTCCTCATACTGCTATGAGAGCATTGTTGGCCACTTCCATGTCTGCCCACCACGGGTTAGGTCCTCATTTCCCATACTCTGTCCTCTTGTTCTATCTTTGCCAATCTCCTGTGCAATATTCCTACAGTTCATTCAATCGGCGGTATGAGTTGGGGATAGGGTCAGTCCTGGAAAAAAGCACTATCACGGATGTTCTATCTTCTATCTTCCCCCATGATCTCTTCTACAGCTTTCTTCTTATTTACCTTGGTGAACTCAGATGGGTAGAAATATGCGTAGGGTGATTATCATTGTTCTGGAAAAGTGTTGGAAGCATCCCCACGTTGAAACTCAACTTGTTGACATAACTATCACGCGTTCAATGTGATTCTTCTAAAGCGTCACCACTATCAAGCCTACTACTGTGTTAGAGCTTCACCAGAAAGGTTCTAAATCGCCCTGTGCAAAACAGAGTATCTCATTGCACTCCACTAGACATCAAATGTTCTCTTTGCACTTCAACCCCTCAGTTTCTGATCATTCATCTGGAACACGATTTCTACTTACTTTAAAGAGTCCTCTTCAACACAGCCAGAGCGCGTCATTCCAGAATACGTTACAATAGCACGAAAGTTGCTTTTGGGCTTTCTGAGGGAGGCGCTATGGCCGAGATACCCCAGCATTGGCTAGGAAGTGGAAGCGTAGGCGAAGCGGGAATCTCATGTATGTCATCTACTCTTACGAGTGATGGAAGATTGACATAGATGAAGCACCTTCAAAAGGCTACTCGAGGCACTCAAGAGCTGCTAAGGTGGCTGCCAATGTGGCATTATCCGAAGACGCTCGTGGTACTGCTGCGTTCTATGCACAGCATGGCTTTCCACCTAACAAATGGTCTTTGCAACAAACCAACGCAGATTTCAACTTTGCTGGGACAAAGCAACGAACTTCACCCTCAGCGCGCAATGGCACGGCTGGCCTACAAACAAAGAAGAGACCACGGGAGGACGCAAATATGGCATATCCAAGGATCGGAGCACCGACAGCTGTCGGCCAAGCCGCGCTGTCTATCAACCCGAACGCTGAATTGACAAAGCGAAGAAGAGTTAATGAAATTCAATATCTCCCTTTACCAGGATATATTGGAAGTCCGTTCAATCTAGCGCCATCCCCAGCCCAAGACCCTTCTCGCTCAACCAGCAGAGAGAGCGAGTCTATTGGCTGTGGACGTGAGGCACCGAACATTGAACACAACGCACAGCATCCTCGACCAATTCAAGATGTAAGCCAGCAACGACGCATAATCACACTGAAAGTGAGCCGTGGAAAATACCTCCAACTTCTTCTTGCCCTGAATTCACAGGCAAACTCGGACAAGAGCAATGAGGCTGCTACCAATGCGCCATCTGCTCATTCGATTCAGATGCCGGAGACATCTCTGTACGGATCTAATGGTATTGCTCAGATGGGATATCACAATGTATGCAAGGGTAACGAGGCTGCTACCAATGCGCCATCTGTTCCTTCAATCCAGATCCCGGTCAAGCCTCTCTATGAATCTAATAGCATCGCTCAGACGGGGCATCACAATGTATGGATGGGTAACGAGGCTGCTAGTAATGCGCCATCTACTTTTCATGCAGGCTATGCTCCAACCGCCGTGAACGGAAACAACGCGGCCAGTCAGACCGAGAATCCATTTGTATGGAAGACCATCGGGGCAGCTGTCAATGCGCCATGGCCTCCTCCGGACTACACCCCTATCACTCCTAGCGGTAACATGGTCATCCCTCAAGCAAAGAGTCAACATGGAAACATAATCTCTGGAAGAGTATCTGCCCAAGCATCACCGGCGCTCTCGGCATGTTTGTCTGGTCCAAGAACTCTGAACAACCCCGTGAACCAACACACAGTAAGAAGCGAAAACTCGGTGGATGGCACGATTGTGGGAACACGATTCTTTGGCACTACGCCGAAGCAGGTGCTGAAAGTCAGCTCTCACCCTCCAGGAGCGAAACTCGCTCACAAGCCAGCACACGAATCAGCACCACCTGCCACTTTGAAGCAATCGAACATCAAAATTCCGCATCTATTACCCAAGTCCCTCGAGGACGTGCCAAAGAGAAAAGGAAGGCCTCGCAAAGGCAAAGATGTCACAAATCTACAAGGTGCAGATAAGTTCATGTACGATGTAGACACTGTTCATCTGTGGGAGATGAGAACAAAGGAGCTCTTCATGAAAGAGACCGCCAAGGAGTGGAACTTCATCAACCATCATGATCCTTCACCATTACAGGTGGCAGCTGATGCAATTCCAGTAATCTGGCAAGCACGATCTTATTTTGATGAACGCCAGAAAGAACTAATAGAGCTTGCCGTTGCCAATGAGAATGCCAAAGATCAATACGTTTGCCGACTCAAGGCATATTCTCCGCAGGAGCTCTACGAGCTGGTCAGTGCAAAGGCGATAGCATCTTCCCATGTTCCAGCCAGTAGCTACCAACCCCCAAAGCAGACGAGGCCGAAGAAGAGAAAGGCCCAAATTGAGAACCCTGTCGTCGACCCGGTATCCGCGCCCTTCAACTACCCGCATGTTAGTGACCAGACTCCAAAGCAGCCGTGTCCCAAGAAGAGAAAGACTGAGCATACAGTTCAGGCTCCTGCCTTTGGGCCCCGCATTCAATCCCAGCATTATCCTGGCAAATCAGTTGGCAGCTGGCAGACAGCTCAGCAGGCCATATTGGAGCAGAGAAAGCCTAGTAATATTGTCGACGTTCCTACCATTAACAAGCCCACTACCACTAATATTGGCGGCGCGCAACAGGTTTCGAACAACCAAGAGGCTGCTAAGCTACAGGGTGGAACACCTCAGAGTATCTTCCAACCAGCCGGACCTCTTCAAACTTCAGGCTCTGGAGTCCAGGGTTTACGATGTCGCAAGATACTGCAGACAGACCTGGGGAAGAAGAGAAAGTTTGAAGACCAAGAGATACAGATTGGGAGTAAAACTTCAAGACCTTCTGAAGACATAAATGGTTCGGCAGCCGACGAAAGTCTCCCCAAGCGGCAGAAGACTTCAGGCGCTGAGACCTGGCCACTGCGCTATTTTGTTCCACCGGAAGGTTGTGTGTTGGCTCCTTTCATAGACGCAGGCTGTATTAATTCCGACCTGGGTCTCCTTGACTACAGCGACTGCCGGTATCATTCACCACGCAACGATACTGAGCTCGCATGGCTACAGGCTGCTATTAGACTAACAGTACGACATTATATAGCTCTTGCAGACGGCACCGATCCAGAGCTTGGCAGAGTAACACTCGACATGGGCTACATGGCTGTATACAACGATCTCCAGTTCCAATTGAAGATGTGGGCTCGCCGTAACCTTACTGCCCGACATTACTGGAACGTGGTGTGCATGCCAACGCTTTTCAAACTAGACAAATGGGAGGGTTCTTTTGATGGCTATCCGAACGCCGCGAATTATGGCAATGCTGAGAAAGCTATCATGGGAAGAATTGATAGACAGACGTACAGTGCGAAATGTGCAAGATGCGCACGAAGAGGAATATGGTGTGACAAAGAAATTCGAGGGAAGGGATCACCTTGTTCCGGCTGCAGCGGGTTAGGATTTGCTTGCATGCGCCATGATCGAGATCCCGAGACCAAACAGCAGAAGAAGCGAGAAACAGTAGAGGTTACAGCTGTTGAGGATGTCATCGAGAGGGAGACTGATGGAGGGTACTTCCGAGCTTGGGCGGAGTAAGAGCAAATGATCGCCAAACCAACATTTATTAGCTGAGGAGTTTGAAAGTGTGGTTCTAAACGGATATGATCGTGGGACGTAAAAGAGGGCCAACTACCAGGAGATCTCAGCGTCTGGAAAGCTGATGGTATTAGGCACAGGAAGAAGTTGGTTTCAACAGTTGGAAGAGAGCGGTATTATTACTTGTCTGGTTAGAGCGCTGTCCTCATCATGCTACGGTAGAAGCGTAGCCATGGAATTGAGAGACAGCACATGACGGTTGATTTGTACTTTCGGTTTTGCAATTCCCCTTTAGTATGAGACAATGACGACAATGAATGAATCAAAGGACATTTGTATATGTTAGCATGCATATTTCTTCATCTCGAAGGTGACAGGAGATCTCTTTGTTGATTTCAAATCTACAATGGAATGCCTGATATAGGCATGCTTTTAAGGGGCAGGTGGATCGAGTGGGACGCCGGGTGATCACCCACGCAAAAGCATGACGCTGAAATCACATGGGCCAAGCTTTAGGTATCGACCTTCGCTATCGGAGGCGGGGAGCGGAGCAAGTAGTTGCCTGCATCAACTATCCTACAACTACCTACCTATGTACCTATCGACATAACTTATAATCCTCGAGCACTGGCGCAACTTGATATCTGCCTTTTGAATATTGCATATACAAGTGATCACTCTGAGTCATCCTTCATTCATACTTGAGTCCGTCGAACAGAGCCCATTACAACACCAACGCTCCGCGCCACTGTGACGCAGCACCTAACCCGCCATGAATCTCCTTCACAGTACTCTTGACGTCCTGCGCGACAAGTATGCGTTCATCAAACACACGTCTACTTTTCGACAGACTGGGCAGATCACCCCCGAGGAATTTGTTCTAGCTGGGGACTATCTCGTCTACAAGTTTCCCAGCTGGTCGTGGGCCGACGCATCCCCACCATCCAAACGAGTCTCCTATCTCCCAGAAGGAAAACAGTTTCTCGTCACAAGAGGTGTCCCATGCCATAGGCGGCTTGACGACAATTTTGCGGGAGATGCAGGGCATGAAGAGGCCATCGTGCGTGACGGTTTTGGTGGACACGCTGGTGGGAAAGGCGATACAGGCGATGGTGATGACGATGACGGCTGGCTGAGGACTGGAGGCTTGGACAAGAGTCAGGAGGCGAAAATGAGGGATGTCAGGACGGTCGATGAAGCTGGAAACATGGGGGAGAGAGAGCCGGATGATGAAGATGAGATACCAGATATGGAGGATGAAGATGACGATGATGAAGCCATCATCCGAGATCCCAAAGGCGGATCTGGGACTACTGCGTACGTTGAAGCCTATCACTGAGACTGTACTCCAACAACTGACATACGTTACAGGCCACTTCGCACTTATACTCTTTATATTACCTACACTCCCTACTATCGAACTCCCAGACTGTACCTATCTGGTTACCTTTCTCCTTCTGAACCACTACCGCCACATCTCATGATGGAAGACATAGTCGGCGATTACAAAGACAAGACTGTTACCCTGGAAGACTTCCCATTTTACGATCATTCCGTCAAAATGGCGAGTGTACATCCTTGCAAACATGCTTCTGTCATGAAGGTGCTTCTTGATCGAGCAGATGCAGCACTGAAACTTCGGCTCCAAAAGATGAAGTCTGGACGGTCCTCGTCGGCTGTAGAACCGAAGACTGGCATGGAAGGCCTGATTGACGACACTGATGTCAAAATCTCGCTCCAGGAAAGAGACAAGGACAGGAGAGCCCATGCTGCGGGCGTCGCCGCAGCTGGGGGCAACGGGGGAGATGAATGGGAGGTTCTGGACGAAGATGCTGGGAACGAAGAAGAGAGAGTGGCCATCAGAGTGGATCAGTATCTCGTGGTGTTCTTGAAGTTCATGGCTAGTGTAACACCGGGGATCGAGCATGATTTTACTATGGGCGTGTAAAGCAGGAACGACATGTTCCCTATTGTGGATGCGAAATGCGGCGCGAGAGGGGTGTCTGGTGGAACAGCCCGGCCATGCAACGAAGGACTTGTGGGCATTTACTAGGCGTTAGAACTTACGAGATATGCATCTTGGTGTAGGTAGGAACATGGAGAACAACTTAGCAGGAGCAGTCCTCTGTTACGGGTACTCATGGTGAATACTTTCCCTGATACATTTATCATATACAACCTCAAGTCCTTGACCGACGAAAATTTCCTCACTCGCTTATTAAGCCGGCGACAACCGATCAAGTTGACTACATTCGCATACAGAACATACAGACGGCTCAACCCCTGCTGTTGTATTAGTTGGAGCAATTACGAGTGAAGATGGTCACACTCGCCACAGCTGCTGCCAATTATGAAGTCTCGAGGCATCCTGATGGTAGTGATGGTGTAACTCGACCAACGACATTCTGCCTTCATTTTCTCGAATATCCTGCTTCCAGATATATAACTGGCCGAATTGTCCTACACAACAGTGGAATCTGAGGAGAAAGTAAGGAACGTGGGGAGTGAGATCCAACAACTTCCCTCCCAACCACCATCCCTATACATCCATGTTGAAGACGTCAGACTGTCGCACGAGGGAAGCATTCCGATGCTCCAGATATTCGGTGCATCCTTATGACATTCATATCTCATCGATCTCTATACTCTTCAGAACCGGGCTTTCACTACCGCAGATTTTAGTGGGACGATGTTGGGAGGCCTTTTGAATGCGACCAGTATCCCAAAAGTGGCCTTCGCTGTTCGCGATGACTCAGATGCATTATACAGTCACTTTCGGATATGTGTAGATGGTGTACATGACCTTCAATCTATAGAATTTGCCCAGCCTGGTCCTCGAGACAATTGCGCATCTGGCCTCGGCCAATGCATCGAGAGAGATGCTGCGATGACCTTCACTGAGCGAGAAGAATTCAGATCCACCAAGGACCGTGGCTTGAAGCTTTCTGCTCCAGAGCACGGTGGTAGGTATGGTGTCCTCCTGCATCGCCCGATCAGCGGTCCTATATTGAAATAAAGCGCCCAAGACGTCCAGTGTTTGCAAAGATTGTGGAACCTCTATTCTACTTGTCTCACTGGAAGCTTGAAAGGTCAAAGTACACCTAGAGACCACCAAACGGGCTTGATGTCATAGTAGGAGGACTAGGTATGATGGGCATGGTCAACGTACGGGTATAGGGCCTTGGAGAAGCGACGAGTCATTCTGACTATTTCGCTGAGTTTCAGGTTGGCGGTGATAGCCCCATGGGACATGATGACCATAGCAGTCACACGATGACATCCAGTAAAGCATCCAACTTCAAGCCCCTGGCTCCTCTTGCTCCAGCTACGGCATTTGAGCCTCCCACAGCTGTGATCAAGGTCTTACTTGTTCAAGAGATGAAGAGCCAAGTGAAAGATCAGCCAGCATCTGTTGCGACTGACGCAGGAGGAGATGAGGCTAACGGACAACAAAAGGCCGGTTTAGCGATGGATCTTAGCAAGCTTCGCCTGACTATTGAGTGATCTTGGTGAGTTGGACAACGAGCCGGAAATCTTTCAGGACGAGTTGTGGGCCTACATAAGTTCATGACAGTGATTGGGTTGATGATGCCAAGGGGCTCACGGCATGTACTGTAGATGACTACGGCTACTTTGATCATTGAAACATCGCAGGAATTTGAACATGGCCGCTGAAAGTAGGAATCGTGGATGTGCTCGACCGCGCAGGACAGACGTCGGCTTGGCAAAATAGCGAAAAATAGATTCCGTAAAGACTGCAACTTATCCCTCCGTCTTGCGCTGTACCATCTTGAATCGTTGCTGCTGTACGCTACCGAGTATTTATGGTTAACGACAGGGGGACATGAGGAAGCATATTTGAGCTGCTACTGAAAAACGCTAAATGTAGTCGCTCTGGCAAAGGTTTATGGTTTTGAATGATTGTATGAACAGCATTCACAATACTGATCATTGGATGTGGGGTGTCATGGAGTGATGTTAAGACATGGTTACAGACCCCTGTAGTGTCTTTATTACCGGAAAGACAACTCGATTCTACTTTGGATTCAGACGTGATTGAGGATATTTGCTTGCGTATTGAATTTCTCAATGGATCTTCTGCGCATCAATAAGATAAATACCCAAACTGTACGTCGTAACCTAACATCGTTGTGTATACCGTAGTCCTGTACATCATCATCTGATTCATTACAAAAGGACCTGAGAGATATAATGATATCATTACGGATATTATCAATTTTTCCAACAAGCGACCCATTATCATCATATGATTTTTAATTATACATTCAGACATGCCCAGATTAAGCTCAATTGAAATAAAAAGTCACTACTCCAGTACTCACAAAAGGTGATACCAGCAAGACCAAACCGTGAGGTTGCTATTTGATATCTCACCAAATGGACAATTTGGACGATATCCAAAGAACCGAACCAATGACATAATCTTTGAACGACCATGCGATAGAACAGGAAGATACCCGTTCCGAGATCTTACCCGTAATACACATATTCCCACAAGCGGAGACACCCACGGGATCTGCATCAAGAGAAGCACCAGTCCACGTTGGGAGAGCTACTGAATCTACAAGATGATATCCTGGCCCTACGGTTAATGTCTCCTCTCGGGAATTGCTTCTGGTAAAATCATCGTGAATGAGAAAAGCCCTGGAAGCCGTCACCTCTGGGCTCTAATCCGACAGATTGAAGATGAGATCACAGGTCTGCAAAAGAAATGGCGTAATCTAGCGAAAAAAGATACTTGCTCCATCTATATAACATGTGATCCGTGGATTTGGAAACGTCTTGACTATGGGCACATGTTCTGTCAATATTACAGGTTTGAGACTGAGAGGATAACGAAGCGATGTTGTGTTTGTAAGTCTATGATTGTTAGGCATGGGCGGTCGTACTTTGCGGGAATAGTCTAGGCCGCCTACTCTGTATCGTGACCAATTTTGAGAGCTCATTTAGTAGAAAATACAAATATCTCCAATAGCTGACATGTTGAAGAACACAAACCACTGCACAGTCTGTAGCATGCCAAGTCCATTGCGTAAGTATGACCTGACTGACCGGGACGGACCCTCAAGGTGCATCTTGTTCGCTGAAGTGCATACGGTAAATATCGAATCACTTCTTCACAATGCTTACTAATTTGCATTAGTACCCAAGTTGTAATTGTGCTGATCGCCAAATGAACTCGTGTATCTGCAATGAGAATGACACAATTTCCTGCTGTTGCGTCGCCCGCTCCAACAAATCTTGCTTTCTGATACTGCTAACTCCCTAATTTACGACTGAACCACATGAGATTTCTTCGATCACACCTTCGTCCGCATGACGGGAGGCACTTCAATGCTGGGATCAGCAGGACTACTGTCGTTGATGCCTACTGGTCGAGCTCGGTGATCTCTTCAAGGGTGTGACCACCCCACTGCTTTTGTAAGACGGGCCGACACTCCCGAGGAATGGTACCGGGAATGGTACCGGGAATGGATCGCCTAGTGTAATGATACTGTGACAAGAAAGATACGATTAGCCCACGATACCGGTGATTCAGAGATGGCCCCGCAACGGGTAATAAATTCGTTAGAGGTGATCTTTCCAAAAACAGCTAGTGTCAGGGGAATGTTACTTCCTCAGGCATATATTGAAGTAACAATACAGTATGGTAATATTGTAACATACCTTACCTATCTTACTGTACTAATAATACCACCGGTCAATTGGTCGAAGGCCAGACCAGGGAACACACGGTAACCTATCTACTTAGGTGATTTGAGGAGATTTGAAAGTCGAGGAAGTGGAAATAGCAGAAAATTGGGAAGGTAAATCAGCAGACTGATCTCCCTTTGGTAAAATGTGATCGTTGATGCTCTGCAGCTGCCATTCTCTTTACTACATGCTCACGATGGCTTCTCTTCCTGCTGTCATCTTACTATGGTGCGTCGCATCTCTCGAGTTTGTGCAGGGGCAGATATTCACCCAATATGTCATACCTCACAACTGGCCCGGCATCAGCCAGAGCTGCGGGCAAGCTTTGAATACGACTGTTGCATGCCCTAGACTTCTAGCATTCATGATTCCTGAGTAAGCAGAAGCATTTCATCATCTGACCGCTCATTGTGCTCCTACAGAGAAGGCATGAAGCTAATCAGAAGTAGCCTTCCACGTCTGAACCCCGAAAACTTGACCTCATTATGCACAACGTCTTGCCAGAGTTCATTGAACAGCGTGAGGCAAACGATTCAACAAGGCTGTACTGCTAGTAATGATAAGATCACTTATGATGGCATGGTCTATCCAGGTAAATGACCCTTGCTTTCGATTTCATTGCGGTCCAAAGCTGACATGTAACGCCATTAATAGCTACGTATCTTGTTGATCAATTTCTTTTCGCCTACAGCGTTTCCTGCCGCAAAGATTCGTATGTTTTATATCCTGAAGACTAAATAAACTCGCGTTAATTACAAGCACAGGAATACTGGCGTATATTGTGACACATTGTCCACCCAATGGCTCCAGCTCGATACCGTGACTTCTGCAGAGGAGTGCTCCGACTGCCAATTGGGAACTACTCAGCTTCAATTAAACTCGCCATTTGGATACGACGACGACCTCGCATCTGATTATGTATCTACTACTTCTTCTTGTGGTATTGCCAACTATCCATTCACCAAACCAGGGACATATGCACTAGGGACTGCCACCCCAACGACAACTACCGCTTCTGTCTCCGGTTCCACTGCCACAGACTCAACACCGACGGCAACATGCTACAGCTCTTACCAAGTGCAAACAGGCGATACGTGCGACAGCATAACTGAGGCTAAAAATGTGAGCACGTACTCTATCTGGTCACAGAATGATATAGGATCAGATTGCTCCAATCTCACAGTTGGTTCGACCTTATGCCTACAGGGTGGATGTCAGACATATCTCGTGCAGCCGACAGACACATGCGAGTCAATTATAGCAGCAAGCAACAACAATGGAACCCTTTTGACCGATGGGCAATTTGTCATTTGGAATCCAAATATTGACGTACTATGCAGAAATCTGCATCTTTGGGATAACACGTATTTTTGCCTGAGGTTGGTTCAAAATCCCTTTGCCTGTGGTAGTACGTACAGATACTCAACGATTATCTAGCCGCCCTCTGGGATTTATTGATGGACCAGATCCTTTCGATACCTCAGACTCTAATGATACAGCCACAACCAGCGCTACCTGGTCGCCAGCCACAGTCACAAGTGAGCCACAGCTGCCTACCGCTCCCGGTACGGTTCAAGATTGTTCAAATTATCAGAATTATCGGGCCATTGTTGCCTATCAAGACGCCTTTTATCAGCCCACTGATCCGACACCCGGTTATATCGTCAATGATTGTGATTACGTAGCCTCGGACTATGGAGTCGCCTTGGACGATTTTCTAACATGGAATCCTAGTCTGAATGCAACCAATTGCAGGCTGGCTCCAGGTTACAGCTATTGTGCTTTTCAGTCAGGTTATGGTAAGACTTCGAGAACGATGATCGAATTGAGAAGATATTAACTTGACAACAGCTGAGCCATCGCGGGTCTCGACCGATGGCTGTGTAGACATTGACCCGTCCACAGTGCCGTCAGGAACAAGCAGCGGCTGCACCTGCTATGCACGAGTATTTGGATGGGGTTTCAACGGCTCGTATACTTGTGACGACATCGTTGCAGACTACGACATCACTACTTCTCAGCTACAAAGCTGGAATCCCTGGCTTGGTTCCGATTGTGACACTGGACTTTATAGCGATCTAGAGGAGGACGACAGCAGTCGAGCCGTCTGCGTGGGTCTTGGCAGTGGCAGTGGCAGTGGCGGCGACGGCGGCGGCAGCGGTGGTGGTACAAACATCGCTTGCTCAACGAATGTTGAGGTTGCCGTCAATTTCAAACTTCTCCATACTACCCTCTGGGGTCAGAATGACTTCGTGACCGGAAATATCACAGAGCTGACCTTCTGGTCGACATCGGCAGTTCCCCTCTCAGCAGACGGTTATACCTCCACAAGCCCGCTCTGGGCTACCACGGTGAACATATTGCCTGGAGTGTCGTTCGAGTACAAGTATTACCAGACGGAGGGCGTCGCTACAAATGTTACTTGGGAGGGAAACCAGAATACCCCTTCAGGAAATCGGATGTTCACTGTGCCATGTGATGTCACAGATGTCACAGTCAATGACCGTTGGCAAGAATAGGCCGCCAGATCGAGTGCTGATGGATTAACTATACCATGGTGAAGAATATGGGGTTAGTTAGAATATTCTATGTATGGACCACAAGATTGCTTTCTACTCATTCCCAACATCCCGTCGATTTGACAACATCATGTGAAATAAAACAAAATACACTCCGTCCCCCTCGGTAGCAAAGTCGTAATTTGAAGATTGATAGCTGACACGCGAACTTCTGATAAGAACAAAAAAGGGGGTGGTGCTGCCCATACAGAAAGATTTTCACTTTTTCGAGATAGATCGGTAATTCCTGAGGGAGACACAAGGCCAAATCTCGATCGACTCGCCCCCTTCCCACCCTTTGATCATCTCCTCGGACGAAGATACAGAAGTCCCAAATCCCGCTTCTCGTCCTTTGCAATTCTCTCTAAAAATCCCCCCCCAATCTAACCCGAATTCATCAATTCCCGAAAGGGAAAATTTTCCTGAGCCCCTCCATCATTGATGGCTAGAGGCGTAAGGGAGATTGCCTCAATGGCGTGGGTCGGTGAGAGACTCAGGGGGAGGGGGCGGGGGTTTGAGAAGTAACGTATTGAGTCACGGATTGTGACAATTCAACTACTTTCAGGAGGCTCTTCACATCGAGCAGGGACGCTTTTTCCTAGTCAGAAACTGAAAAGTGTTAGGAGTCAAAGAGACATACGTCCCTCGATTGTAATTCTACTTTTGTTGTGAACAACATCTCAGCATTTTTGTCTTCATCCATACGATGCGAAATCTTTTGACGATTATCGCCAGCATTGGCCTCCTAGGAGCATGCAGTGCGGATCAGGGTCCGAACCCAAGCCTCAGCGCTCTGCGTCTCTCTCCCGATCAGTTTGGCAGCAACTCCTCCGTCACGACGGTGCCTAATTGCCAAGGGGTCCCAAACGGCTTGTCGACAAATGGAACCTGTGCAGTGACAGGGACTATCACGAAGACCGGTGTCTATCCTATCAACATGTGGTAAGTTTTTAAACCATCTCAGAGAGAATGACAGAGTCAATCAATGTTTATACTGACTTCTCCTTTTTTTTTTCTCCCTCTCAAGGCCGAATCAACCCCTTGTAAAGCGACCAGAGCATTGTGCAGGATATTGCCATCGCAGAGTTGGAAATTATAGTACATCTTTTGGAGCACAGCTTATGACCGCGAACTTAACGATGGGAGCGAATTCAACGATGGGAGTCAATGGCTTGAGGAGCAACGGGACCTATGCGTGCGCGTGCTTCGACAGCAGCATCGCGACGTTGAAGGTGACCGCATCGGCGAATTCTTCAACCGTGTTTTATGATGCCAGCTGTTTTGTATGCCGGGGAAATTGATATCTGAAGAGGTGCAACTTGGGAATAGATCTTCGTCCCCTTCTCCTTGTCCAGCCGCTCACGGTCTTCTGAAAAATCTTTTCTCGGGATCGCATGATGGGGGACAGACAGATGGGTGTGGTCGGAGGACTAAGATGAATGTTATGAAAAGGATAACGTAGAGCATAATGTTATCCCTTCGCCGACCATTTCAAATATCTCGAGCTCTGCCCATGCATTTGTATGTCTTTTGACGAGATCCATCTTACAAATCAAGATATGTAACCCGAATGAACAGGATTTATAGACGAATCAAGCATCAAAACTATACAGAGTCTGTAGATCTCCACACCAGGATTCGTCTTTCATCCATCCGCCATGCCGGGCAATGGTACACGAACATAGTACCACGCCATGGGAGCCATCAGCAACGCGAACACTTCAACCCACGCATCAAGTTCAACTCTTCCCCAAGAGAAGTCCTCTTCGTCTTCGTCAACGTAGTCGTCTACTTCCTCTCCTTCCCTATCGAGAGTCTCACTCTCTTCTTCTCCTTTGAAACTGTTAGCAATATCCCAAAACAAAGAAGTTCGTTTTTTCTTCTCTCCTTACCCTTATCGCTATCGAGCCAACTTATCAGATTGACATAGCCCGGGTCAGCACCTTGCTCCTCTGCAAGCACGCTCTTCATTGCATCTTCGTCTACATGCACACAGAAATCCCATCCACGATTTCGTTTGCTATACGCCGTTATATTCACTTCTGGGCTGTTGTTTTCCGGAGGAGATCTCTCTGCCATCTCTAACTCTCCTTCGGGGCGACGCCACACGGCGAACCGCTCAGTGACATCTTGTATGGAAGCGCCATCAAGCTGCTCGGAATCTTCGATGACTGTCCATTTCAGCGAAGATTCAAGGTCAATTCCATTGTAATCTGAGAGACGTCGATGGGTTTTCTCTCGGTACATTGTCATGAAGCGATCCCAAAGGGTTTGATCGGAGTACGTGCATCGATAAATCACCCATCCCCAAGCGTGCGACCCCTCCTTGGTCAACACACTTTTTGGTACCATGTGTGAAGGGCCTCTAATCTCTCAAATATTCCATATGTCTCCTCCAATCTCTTCTCATCATCAGAAGGATCTGCCAGAGCTACGTTCCTTGTGATGTGGAACCCTTGGCGTCTTGCACTTCTCCTGATACCACAAATGGCTTTCCAAAACTTGGCTAATCCGCTCTCTACTAATACAACCCACGTGATGTCTGATCTTGTCTCCAATGACCGTACCATCGCGTCATATCTTGCAAAATCCTCATCACTCGACTCATCAGGCATCAATATTGGAGCTAGAGCACGTTCCAGCGTTTTTGAAATATAACGAGCCTCGCGTAGGGTTTTATGTTGAGAGTCGGGAATTTCTGGATATGGAAAGTATTTTGCCAAGCGCTGCAGCATTTCGCTGGTGAAAGCGGCATTCGAGCCAGTTCCAGCAACGACACTGGAGGTGAGAAGTTGGCTCATTTTTTCTCGACGAGTGGAGGTTATGAATTCTTGTGGGTTTTTGAAAAGTAATGGCAAGAACTCGAGGGAAAAGGTTTTTGGGATGACTCTGAACATAAGCAAGTTAAGATGTTCAGAAGAAAGAAATCACAGGATATGCCCAGGGTCGAGTTGAAATGGAGGTTTAGACGGTGCTTTACCTATTCGGGTGGCTATCTCAGTATTTCGGTATCCCCAATGAAGGATCTCGGTCGGCTCACTTACCCGACACAGGTAGAGGATAGCAAACTATGAGTTTCTTCTTTCTAGCTAGCAAGTATATTAGCTATAACGTAGTAGCATTGACATAGGTAGCTACCTACTCTCGGTAGATAAAACTGGAAAAATAAATCTTTAAGTGCTGATCTCATCAGCCAGATTTCATATAATAACTGTTTTCAAGTAGTTGATCACGTGTTACAAGCATAAGGTAGGAGTCACTCTGAGTCGTCTTGCTCCCTGTGCTCAGGGTGGCATGTATCACCGCTCAGCCTAATTAAGGTGAGGTTGGGGCAGAATACTATCATCCCCACCGAGGTTCGCAAGCGTCATATCCGCTCAGTTGATGCCCATGCCCCACGGAATCGCCGACTCCATGCCCGAGAGGACATCACCTGCGCAACGTTCAACGCACCTTTTTCGTGCGGTTGCCAACACTGTTAATCATGCCCGGACAGGACCCCAAGGCAACAGATGCGAAGGTCCTCAAAGAAGAGCCGCTGGTATTGCTAGAGACCATGACCCATTCAACTATGACAAACTGACTTCTCGCTTCAACAGTATCCGAAGGATGCAGTATGGATGCGCCTGAAGAAGATCATCTATAAAGATCCCTTTGGCAAGACGAGAGATTGGGAATCTGCTGAAAGAACGGTACAGCTCACGTGAAGTACCTACGCCAGCACTATGTTTGGTCTTCGCATCAGTCAATCATGACCATGTTCGAGACCGGTAATTGATCTGCGACTAACCGGTTCCCATCAGACCAGACCCAAATCCGCACAAGCCGACGGTGTAGGCGTGGTTGCGATCCTACAGAAGCCTGCTGGTCCAGAGCTTTTGTTGCAAAAACAGTTCCGACCTCCTGCAAATAAGGTCATGATTGAAGTACCATCAGGTCTTATTGACGCAGGGGAATCACCAGTGCAATCCGCTGTGAGAGAGCTGAGGGAAGAGACTGGGTATATTGGAACAGCCGAGGAGGGCTCAGATGATACGATGATAATGTTCAATGGTAGGCTTGTTATCGATAGCACTCCCGTTTACCTATCCTCTGGGTCACACTGCTCTTTCATGATAATCTGACAATTAGTCTCCTCGCAGACCCGGGCTTTTGTAACACCAACACTTTGATGATCCACGTCAAAGTTGACATGACAGATCCCCGCAATCAAGACTTGAAACCAGAATTGGAGGAAAATGAATTCATCGAAACATTCTCCCTACCCCTCAAGACGTTATGGGAAGATCTCAAACGTCTTGATCGCGAAGGGTATGCCGTTGACGCTAGGGTTGGAACGCTGGCCGAAGGATTTGAAATGGGAAGACGGTTTGCTGGGGGCAAGATATGATCATCTGAACAGCATGTGACATGCTGGAAGGGAATAGCCGCCGCTGTCATATTCCATTCCTCGAGAGGGTTCAAGCCGGAGCTCTTGCAGCAAGGAAACTTGGGTTCATATGCGACCTGTCAGAATTCATTGTTGACGGGAGAAGTGGTGGAAAGGTTGGGCATTTTATGAAGCTCTCCTTTATGGAATGTGAAGCAGCACAGTTCTTTTTCCTAGACTGAGTGTTGTCTCGAACCTCTCTCTCTCTCTCTCTTCCCAGCCCCTTCAGCAAGTCAACCACATCTAACCTGAAACTCTCCTTACATAGAGTACACTCTTCAAAGACAAAACTTCCTCTTTCCGATCAAACATTCCTTAGAGATATCCATCCCTCTTTCCTTTCCTTTTTGTGCTTATCGCTTTGCTTCCCTCACATGACATTATGCATGCATGCATAACTTGCTATAATATGCACACACTACCGTCCCCTACCTACCTTACCTGCCTTACCTATCTACCCTACCTACCCTACCGCATCGTTGCATATGCAACCACTTCTTTCAAGAATGTTCCCTCTCTTTTTCCCTTATCACATGCCTCTCCCTACCTCAGTCCTTTATCTACTTTCATACCTACCTACCTACCTCTCTCCTCTCTCTACATGCATTGCATTTGCATTACCATCATATCATGCAACCACTTCCTTCGACTCACTACTACTCTTTTCCTTTTTCACTCCATACCGCCCCTCTCACCCCCGCCCCCCTCTTTCTCAGCGAATACTACGCCCACCCAGAGTCTAGACCTTACCTAATGATAGGAAGTTTTTCTCCCCTCCCCCTTACATCCTAAATCTTGATTTCTGTCCTGCCCGCTAATCCTCTACCCCCGCCCCTGCTGTCCTGTCCTGTCCTGTCGTTGACCCCCTCTTCATTATTTCTTTCCTATTCGTTGGTTCGTTCGTTCGTTCGAATGGTTTAGATTCGATCTGATCTGATATCATCCGTGCATTCCATCCGTCCATCGATCGGCCCTTTTTCAACACTCCGAGAAAGTAGATGATTAGAGATTAAGATAGATAGATAGATGGTAGTAGTGGCCAGGGTACTAAATACTGTTAAACTTACTCAGTTGCTCAGCCAATCTACCTAGAGAGAGAGAGATAGCGAGAAGAACAGAAAGGGGAACTTGGGTAAATGATTTTCGCAATGTTTTTTCTTTTCCGGTTTTAATAATAATAATAATAATGATTGCAAACGAGAAACCCCCGTTCAATTTGGGGGTAAATTTTTCGATGATGGGACTTAATAATTCGTTCTTTTAAGAAAACCTTTCATGTCTTGTTGTTCGTTAAGAGAGAGAAAGAGAGAGATGATAGGATTGTAAAACTGTACCCCCAATGATATTCATGATATTGATGCTGCTGCTGCTGCTGCAAGTCTTATCTCTCTTACACGATGACAAAACGTATGATGATGATGGAAAGATGAGCAAGGCAGTCCATGACATGTCATCGTACAACAACAACAATATGCGAAGACAAGTAACTAGCTACCTAGGGCTAGCTTATGCAATCAATGCGGAAAAAGAAGAAAGAGTCTGTATCCAGCTAGCGAGATCCAGAGTGAAGAAGCGGCGCAGATGTATGATAAGAAAAAGGAAATAGACGTGACGGTTCGTTGGTCGTTGGACATTTTCCGGAGGATAGGCGGAAGAAATGGGGGGGGGGGGGGGGGGGGGGGGGGGGAATCTCTTCTCCTGATCCTTTCCTTCCCTCCCACCCTGCCTCCCTCCTTTTTGGAAGCCCTTGATTGATTTTTCCTCCCATCCATCCATCCATCCAACCTTGCCCATGTAGGCTCCCTTCTCGCCGTACAACAATTTGTTGAAGAAACAACACCATCCGATCATCGGCTTCTCACTTTGATCTCTCCCAGCCGTCCGGTGATGACCAGGCCCTCATCATCTGTCGTTTCCTTAGCCCTTCTGCTCATCCATTGCTTTACTTTCTCGAACGCATTTTGGCTGTCGCTGCCCACTGGAACAACGGGGGCGGCGAGGTTTCCTAGCGAGGCTGACGCCGGGGTAGATTTAGAGCCAGGGAGCTTGGCAGTACTGTAGCCGTCAATCGTGGTGGTGAAGGTGAATTCGTCCCCTTCGGTGGAGGACGACGGTGGTATTGAGGGCGACGAAGAGCCGTGGCTGTGTGACGTGTGGAGGAGGTGTTGAAGGTGTGAGGCGCCGTGTTCCGGGTATACGGACTCGTAGGCGCTGGCGCGGACATGGTTGGGATTTAGAGCGTGCTCAATATCATGCTGAAGTAGAATCTGTTAGAGACGGCCTGGCAAGGAAACGAGGCAAGGATAGCAGCTCGGGACTAACTTCATTCACACCACTTATACGTAGTATCTCGATCTGTGATGCCAACGGTAATGGTGCAGCATTGACTGCAGAAAAGAAAGCGAGGGAGGATGCGAGGATGACACTCTTGAGCATCATCTTGGCGATTGTGAAGTGAGAGACTGGATAGAGAGCGGATGTGCGATCTAGGATGCTAGGGACCTTTTGAGGTATATTAGTGCTTCGTTGTCGAGACGTGCACTCTGTGAACCCAGTGTCCTTTGGATGTTCGTCGACACGACCGGGTGACAGCAGTTGGGCGACGTGTTCCAACGGAAGGTCGCTGACAGCGATTTTCGCACAAATGCTGGGTTGATGTGTGTGAAATGAATTGGAATACTCTCCGATACGCTATGTCATGTAGACCGCAAACAAAAAGAACGTAGGTATGAAACTAAACTAGCTCGACCTGGAGCTTGAACAAGAACAGAACGAAAACAACAACTAGGAGAGCAGAAGAGCCGAAATATGAATGTTGAACAATAGGACGGCGGAAGTAGTTGCATTCCTCTCGTGGCAGCCCCCCCAAGAGCCCGAGGAATGTACGTAGGAGTCTATCTGCTTGGTGGGTGACATTCTCCACCAGCGACTCGACTCACTTAGCAGGTGCATTTACCATTTTACCCGATGCTTTCGATGAAACATGAGGGATGGAGAATGAGGTGATGTGATCTACCAACTTACTACGTAGGGGTAGGGGGGTGGTGGTGGTGGAAAAATGGAAAAAAGGGGAGTCAACTCAACGTGCGTCTCGGACAGAGAATGTAGCACCGGCGGGGAGAACAGAACCAGGGACCACCTTCATGGAGCCCGTTCCTGTCGTGGACGCAAGCGGCCAGAAACGCGGGACGAATAAGAGCGTGCAGGTAGCAAGGTGCAGATCCTTGGGATAAGCCATGACGAGTCGCTCGGTGTGCGAATGTTTCGAATTGTCGCTCCAATGAGAGGTCGGAAGTGAAGGTTGCCGAACTGCATCCTTGCTTCAATTTCAAGCCCGAGAATATCTGAGGCGACCAGGGTTTACTTACGGCTCACCAAGGTACAGTACACCATCTTATCGTCGATAATGACGGGACTTATTGAATGGCTGGGGGAGTAAGGGGAGGCAGCAGTGAGGGTTGAGGCAAGGGTCACTGAAGAATTCATGCCGAAGCTACACAGAAATGTAGCATCATGAGAAGACGATGAGCAGCTTGTGATCAATCAAGTTTGCCATCGGATATTGAGACCAGCATCATTTCATATGTGGTGGTATGGAGATACTGGTATTAGTTAGCAAATTGATTTGTATTCGATGTATGTGAAACGGTGCCAACTGCTCTGCTACTGGTGATCAGTCTCCGCACCGACTCCTGGCAACACTTTGAACTTCATATCTTTCTGACAGTCTTCCAAAACCAATATCCATCAATCGAATAGTTATTGTCCACTAACTTATGTGCAGACGACGATAGTAATGTCTTTGTTATCCTATTGTGACGCCATGGATGGTCTGTACCTGTCCCCGGCTTCGGTAACGCTCTAAATTCAAATAGATCACCTACTGTACCACCAATACCCACTTGCCTGCTAACTGAGTTGCACAACGCTGCACACGCTGACCGGGAATCCGTCAAAATGCCATGCACTTTTCATATCCGCATATGTAAACATAAGAAAACATCACCTGAAATGCCCACAGTCGCTGGCTCCAAATGCAGACCCAAAATTCGTACTCTTTTTTAATTTCAGTCTGGGTTCGTCGTCTTCTCCTGCCAACGCTTCCACCTGGGCATCTTCTGTTCCATCGGTCTTGTGAGATGGACCGACAACCCTCTTTGCCTCCATGAGAAGCCGTGCGTCCAGCTCTTTCAGGAATTCGCTCTCGGCGCCTTCCTCGTGTTCACTGTCCATGGTCAAAGGGCCCTTCAACTCAGAGTCTTCGTCGCCGTGGGTAGCTGGCGGTTCCTTCGCTCCAGATAAGTCTACGTCCTCGGGTTTCGGGGGACTGGCGTCAGGAAAATATGAATCCGATCGTTCAGTTGGCGGCCGTACAGGTCGCTCAGCTTTGGACTCTGGTTCGGGCAACCGTCGCACCGGTGTAGAAACATCCGATGGTTGCCGACTTGCCTCCAAAGGCCCGTCGAATGCCAAAGGCGTATGGCCCGCATTGGTCTTGAGGTGTGGTGCTTCGGGGATAAGTTCATTGTTGACCTCGATGGTAAGCTTCGAGTCGTTGGGCGTTTTCGTTTGGGGCGATGGCGTGTGAGGCGACGAAGAATTTGGACTGATGACCTTCGCTACCAATGACGGGGGTAAAGCAGTCGCTTTGAGAGTAATGCCATCCAGTCGGCTATCTAGCATCTCAATAGGGATGCTGACATGCGCGGCGTGAGTAAGGTCGATTGGTTTGCTCCCTGGTGACAATGCCCCGTCGAAACTCGGCGGTGAGCCAAGCTCCGAAATCTTTGGTAGTGTAGGTTCTCCTCTCTTACTATTGTTGCTCTCGTCCGAGAAGACTCGGGTAACAGCTTGGCCCATGTCCGGCGTCTCCCACACAGGATGTGCAACATTGTTAGTCGACGGTGGCCCACGTGCCATATCGCGAAACTTCGAAGCGAAGCTAGAGTCGGACTGAAATGATTGGAAGCTTCTTGATGGTGTCTCGTTACTATACCTCCTCTTCACTGTACTTTTGGCCTTCATTCTGTTTTTAAATTCTAGATCTGCAATGCGCGATAACAGCATTCGACGCTCAGCCTCCCAAAGCTTGCGTTCTGCTTCGAAAGTCGCTCTTTCGCGCTCGAAGTTGTCCCTCTGTGTCTCTAACAAGGCCCTTGACTGTTCAAAAAAGGCGCCGACGTCATGTTGGAGAGTGCCAGGGGCGGTTCGTTGAGAGCGACGTGGTAATGAGCTTGCAGAGCTGATGGGCTCCTGGAGAGGCACTGTCGTCGCTAGTGAGTTCGCTCTTTGCAATGGGGACGCCGATGGAGGTGAGAAGTGTACTTCTTTCAATGTTCGTCTTAACCCGTTGGGCCGCGTATCTATAGAAGGCAACATGTCGTGCGCAATCGGAACGTCTTTGCCAGACAGGGGCAGCGCTGGACTGGGATCAGAGGGAATCGCTGTTGAGGCCATGATGGTCTACCATAAAAAACGATATGACCTCGTGAATGAAGCGCGACTCGCACGGTCAACCCTTCCCATTCACCGTCTCCAAGTTGATTTGTCGGAGCTTCTAATCGGGTGCTGAAGACAGGCGGTTCGACCTATCGTAAACATCAAGTGTCTCCAATTGGGTCAACGTTACTAATGCGACGAGCGTTCCACTGCAGAACAGCGGTCGCTCCTCGGTCTGGACAAGTGGCGGTGATATCCCCTGTACCTGGCGCAGGCTGGACAAAGATCGATCCAATAGCGGATAGCCACGTGAACCCGGTTACGCTAGTGGGATTCGATGTATGAGACTGGCGAAACGGTCAATGAGTGGGTGAAGACAAAGTGGAAGAGAGATGCAGTAAGGAAGGTATGTAAGATGAGATAGTCAAGGAGTGACGGTTGCAATAGACAATTATGTTGGTGAAGTGGTGATGGTGGTGGTGATGATCTTTGATCGTAAAATGCTGGTGATTGCTGAGAAAGGGTGCTGCTTAGTGGAGGTGAGTGACGCAGGGAAAATCCTTCTCCAGTCATATCAGTCAGGTACGGCTAAGGCGAGCAGGTGAGGCCTGTCTGTCTCATTTCCCCATCTTCCTGTCGATACTGCCTCGACTGTCTTCCTTGGGGAAGTGATTGGCCTCCCTCTTTACCTAATGATGCAAAAAGGTTTTAACCGTAGAAGAGCCGAAGGAGAAAGCTTGAGCCTTGTCGGCCACCCCAACTTACCACGGTTCAGGTACTCGACAATCCTCTTGAGTCTGCCCAATCAAAGAAATTTAAATTCAGTTTGATTTTGATTTTGATTTTGATTTTGATTTTTGGTTTCCGATCTTACTCTGTTACCAATGTGCTCATCTTCTTTGTTGCAGCTGTTTCATTCTTTTCTATCGACTTCATACCTATCACTTTCTTTACTTTCCTCTGAAGTCCGTGGTCCTTTTCCGGAATTGTTCTGTGGTGGGGGCCATCGGGTAGCTCATCTCCCTTTCTATTTGATGGTCGGTCCAGATAACGACAACCATCCAATTTTTTATTTGACAGCATCTGCAAAGAGCAACATGGCCGGCCTTTTCGCCCCAGCAAAAATAGAGACCGGCGTTGTCTATCTAGAAAGGATGGATGATATTTACTATTCAGTTGACGTGCTATGCCTACTGTACGCATGTGGTGGTGGTGGAATAAAGATCATAAGCATCTCCAGACCGATGCATTAAGTGACCATTTGCCGACTTCGGCCACATTTGAGTCGTCCTTCGATGCATCTCGCTGCCTGCTGCCTTTTATCAAGAAAGATAGGTATCTACCTCAGAACTGTCATCTCCCAGAGGCACCACTGTAATGGTTGCTGGCCATTTCTCTTTTCTTCCTCGGGAATACTTGATTTGTCCAGCCACGGCCCTGCCATCACCCCCGCAAACAGATCAGGGTGGTCTCATTCGTGGAGAAAAGCCCAAATCGACTACAGCCATGAGATCAATGAGATCAATGATATTATCAGCCAGTTCACGAAGCTTGAGGTCATCATGCCCTATGCTCCTTGCAATAGGCAAGTAACAAATAGATTGGTCTGGCGACGCTTTACTAAAGGTAATGCTATGCTTGTCTTTCTCAATACCTCTCTCTAACCTGAATACCCTCATATTCCTCAAGGAGTCGGTCATTTTTCTTGCCTGTAGTCAGAAACAACGATGGTCCATTTCCTGCCTATCCCTCTTTTTCTCGTCCTGTTGGGCCTTGATTTCTCTTCATCATATCCCTCTTCGGGTTTCTCGTGGCAGTCAACAAAGGCATTGTTAGCCTTTGGGGACTCATACACATACGTGCAAGGTTCTGCTGGCCGACAGAACTATTCTTTCATTGCAGATGCTCTGTCTCCTTGGTATCATTCGCAGCAGCTTCTGAATGACACCATCATCCAAAACCAAACTGGAACGTCTGCTGGCGGCCCTAATTGGGTGGAGTATCTGACCAAGTGCGGACTTAAGACGGAGAGACCTGCAGATTGCACATCAACAGATCAGAAGCAGCTATGGGATTTCGCGTTTGCTGGTGCAGATGTGTCGACGCGCTAGTAACATCCCCTGTAGGCTCTCATCATGATTTCAGTCTGACTCAGACCTTATAGTCTACCTTTGCATCACGGGTATTCGATAGACCTTGACTCGCAGATCTCTTCCTTCGCTCAGCAGGCTTTCCCATACCTCCCTGTCAGACCCAACCGCACCTTGACCGCAGTGTTGATTGGCATTAACGATGTCTCTGATTCTGCCAAGAACACAAGCATCAGCTCTTTCGGTGCTTTCTATTCTCGGATCATAGGGACCGCATTCCAAAGTGTGAGTCTTCTCTACCAGCTTGGGTATCGGCATTACTTATTCTTGAATCTGCCACCCCTTGAGCATACACCTGGAAACGTTGTTGCCGCAGCAAACAACGAAACCCTCTCGCCAAACCCTTCGCAGGTAGCAGAATGGAATACGCAGCTCGCAAGGGCGTCGGACAACTTTGCACGGAATCACACTGATGCTACAGTCATGGTGTTCGACACCCACACCTTCTTGAACCACATTTGGAACGACCCAGAATCTTATGACATCAAGGACACAACAACTTATTGCACGCACTACGATGCTCCGGACATCGCTAGCAACTATGCTGCATATGGATGCTTACCGGTTCAAAAATATTTCTGGTATAGTAAGTACCTTACCCATCTGGTATATCTCGGTACATCGAAACTGAAACGGCGACCGTCGTAGATACAGGACATATCACTTATCGTGTTCATGGTCTCCTCGCTGAAGGTGTCCGGGAGTTCTTGGATAGTCAAGCGTGACCAAGTCAATTGCTGCAAGATATTGCGCCGGGTCTAGCGGAAGTTGAGAAGGGAGTATCCGGATAGTGCACATCGATTCACTATCTGAGTGGGTCATCCTCGGAAATACTGATCAACAACTGATACGCCGGCTGAGATCTCGTAAGATGGTCACGCGCACCATGGTCGTCTGTAGAGAGTTGATCAAGGTTCCGGACATGGACAGAGTGTGTTAAGAGATCGGTATTTGGGCAGCGGAGACCAGGCTCTACACGAGCATCACAGAAGCAGTGGCGGCCCCTTCACATGCAGCAGGCGTACACCCGCCGTTCTTGTTTGACTAGACCTTTTGTAAATCTAGTTCTACGCGCCATAGATGCAAGACACCGGGAAGAAAGATGGTGTGTACAAGAACAGTAGATCAAGATATTGAGCCTCATGATTGGCTTAGTCTAGGCAAAGTCGAGCAGCGATAGCAAGTCTCGAGTCGTCTGATAACCCCGCAACACCACCACCACATGGGATCAACTAGGATCGAATGGGCGAATCAGCGACGATTCAGGTCGGACGTGTGCACTCCACAGCCATATTGGATAGCGTAATCCAGGCGCAAAGCAGTGCTCAGACATGCCCACATGACGACTTGGACAAGAAATGAGTTTCAGACGAGCAAAAGGACAATAGAAGGAGCAGAGGAAAGGATGGGTGAGTAGCCTTGCACAACCCTCATCATGGGACTAGTTAGTCCAAGGCGAGGTCGGGAGAGAGACCAGACAAGCGAAAGGAATAAATAGATGTACAAGAGAAGGGATGAAACGGGAACAGCAAATCGGATGCTACCCTCTTGCCATGTCTTGCTGTTGCTCTGTAAGACAATAATTCTGCACTCGTTCGATTTGTTGAATTTTGAGATCCGTGGCTTGTGCAAACATTACACCGCAGGCAGTGAATACTACAGGCCAACCTGAGACTGATTCTCCTGACTGGGCGGGCATATTGAATGAACCGGAGGGGGGAGCTGATTCTGCGATGAGGAAGCATCTCCAGTATTTGATCGATCACAGTCTGGATATTGGTCAGGAATCAGCGCAAGAACACAGTTTTGATGTGACGGATCATTGGTTGCGAGCTAAGGTACGGATTCAGAAGCTAAGGGGAGTTGCTGCTGCACCTACAACATTGGATTCCCTTTAACTAATCCTTGGGTTCTCTAGGCGAGCGCGACTTGCCCATCTTTGTCTAACCCGCGTGCCCGTGTCTGTCGAATTAGACCAGTCCATCCCACCTGCATACCGGATTGGTTCAACTGTTGGATGTAAACCTGGGATTCCAGCAAAGAGCGGTTTCCTCGGTTCCCACGTCTGATGGTGCGGTGCACTTGCACTACGGTATCACACGAGTTGAGCTGATCTGAGGTAAACCTTTTGGTCGTCGCGGTTCGGTTCTCAGCCCTTGTAAGTTACAGGTCAACTAACTACTTCTTCCAAAGTGGTGCACCCGCAATCCACTCGACGCTTCCCCGTGTTGTCCCTTATTGCTAAACAAACCCCCTCCCTCCGTCCCGAAACGACATTGGTAGAAAACCATCCTCGATCAACTTTCGATTCAATCAATCAATTATCCTCGGTGCTATCGCATCAACTATCAGCTCTGAATCGCATACCACAAAACTTTGATTCCACCAAAAGGCAGCTCTCGGAGACTCAACAAAACGTTCCTTTTCGTTGTTGCATAAATCGTTGAAGTAAACGATCTGTTGTTCCGCAAGTCAGGTGCTTCGAGACTCAGGTAAGGCAAAACATCCCCATCAGATCACCTGACATGATCGACCCTTCAAGCTACATGAAATCGCATCGATCATCAAAGAGTTATCTCGGGCTGCGAGGGCCAACAATGCATTGATGATGGGTCGCATGCGCTCAATGCCTGACAAGCTTGCGCCACGCTGCTCATTATTCAACCTCGCCGTTGCTCATGTCGCACATCGCGTTACCCAAGCTTGCCTAACTGTCGGTCTTGTTGGGGCGCTTCTCGAGAGATAGACTAGTTGATCGATGTCGGGTACCTTGTGACTATCTTTGATACTTGGTCATGCTGCTGCATTGCCGCGTCGAATCCTGAAGAGGTTATGAAGTTGCACCACCCGCTGATTCATAGTCGCAGACTCCCGCTCACCCAAGTCTCAATGAAACAACAGAAACGGTCTGGATAAACGAATTGAAAACATCCATCGATCACAAAGCTGAAACAACAGACGGCCTCCCACATCGCTCGTCTGTTGGAGTTGCGAACTGTTCCTGCTGTGGGTGTCCATCCGCGTGTTCCTCAACTCAAGGGAACCAAGTCAAGGTTTGCAATTCCTTCAGCACGACATCGATTATATCAGAGTGCTAACCGATATTCAAGCTTCGGAACTTCACGCTCGAAGGTTGAGCGACGACAGTCTGGTGTGGCAGGATTTCGCAGTTCGGTAGACCCAAACACAATGGCCGACCAATCATTAGATCCGACCACTCCGCTTCCACCGGAGGGGTACACTTCAGTGTCTTCAAACAAGCGCAAAAGAGAAGACAGCGAGCAGGGAGATAGTGGCAGAGGGCTGAGGCCACATACAAATGGAGATTCGACACCTGTCCACAATCAAGAGCAGATACAGCAGCAGTTACTACAAGCCATTGGTCAATCGAACGGCGTACAGGATGACGATAGCGCTCGAACAGCTCAGGCTGCGCTCGCGACTCCGATGGCGTCTTCAGACTATCCTCCTCCTCCTGACACGCCTTACGACACTCAGGCGCACGCGCTGTCTTATGGTGAAGACCCCCGTCACAGTCCCTCGGCAAGCATGATTGGTTCTACGGCACATGCTCTATATGCAGCTCGTGAAGCCTCATCTCCGAATGCTCATTCCAAACCACCAGTAGGATCCGAGGAATGGCAACAGATCCGAAGAAGCAACCATAAAGAAGGTAAGTTCTTCTGTCGATCACTGGCAACTGATCCGGGCTAATATGATTTGTAGTCGAGAGGAGGCGACGCGAAACGATAAATGATGGTATAAACGAGATTGCCAAGATCGTACCAGGATGCGAAAAGAACAAAGGTTCTATCCTGCAACGTGCAGTGGCTTACATCACAGATTTAGTGGCAGAGCGGAGCCGATGGCATAACGAACGTGGCACTCTCGATGCTGCAGTAAAAGAGCTGGCTTTCAGGATTGAGAAGATGAAAGAACAGGCAGATTCAGCTTGGGCGGATAGTGTTAAGTGGCAGAAGCGTTGTCGCGAAGCCGGCTTACATTTCGATGACTATGATGAAGCTGTGGTCGGTGAGAATGTTGGCCAAACAGAACGGGTCGGTGCTGAATGACCTGCGAACAAAACACAATCTGGACTTTGGGGTTCCGTCTCTTTGATTCCTGTACATGAGCGAATGGCGTTGGACTGGAGCACAGGAAAGGGGTATTGGGAGCATGATCCGATCAGATATGTCTGACAGGATACTGGCGTTACTTCAGATGTCCTTGGCTTCAATTCTATGCCGGGATTCAGCATTCATGAATCCATGAAGCAAACATCCCGAGTTTGCTCACCTTTAGCATGAGCATTTTGTATCAGATCTTAATATATGCACTCGTACATGAAGTAGCAAACAGGAGTACAATTTCAATACATATGCACGGTTAATGTCATGTGACCGAAGATAACGGGGCAGATTTCGCTCACATCAAATGCTGCTTTCATATGCCTAGCATGCTTCTACACAGCCAAACGCAAAATCGTCCAATAAATTCCTTTCGCCAAAGTCTTCTGGGGTATGTCTGTTGCTGTTAAACTCTGGTACAAGTATCTACCTATATATTCGGCATCTCCCAGTAGTCCAACTCTTCCGTCTATTGGAACGGAGGGACGAGCTGCCAGAATTCGCGCCTTCTGTTTGCTACATTGCACATTGCCTAGCATGTATGTACCTTGCTGAAGGGTGTGCGCAGCCTCCTTGCGCGTAATCGTCATATATCAAAACTCATCACCATTCTGCATTACTCCCAGGTCCTCTGAGTTTTTTTGGCTTCGCTCCGATTGTTTTTTTCCTGCAGTATGGTCGTTCTTGTTGTGATACATTAAATTCATCCGCGAACATGTCGACGACACGGGAGCTATGGCCGCTCAAAGAATTAGCCGCAGCGTTCTGTTGCTTCGAAGATAGGATCCTCGCAGTATTTCAGAGACTGCCACATAACGTGCGCTTCATTCTACAGAGGCACCGTTCATTAAGTACCAGCCAGAACCTACCTTTCGTTCAGGTTGAAAACGAGATCGATCTCTGCCTAGCTTTCAGAGACGTTACTGGCCCCGGCATATCAGATGCTGCACTCTTCCATCTCGCGCGTGTTTGTGACGAGGTCTGGCAGTTCATCTTTCAGAATCACACCAGAGCTAGTCAGAGCAAATCTCATGATAAGCGCTTGCTTCAACGTGTCTTTGTCGACCTTGGGCAACTCGCAAAGGGCGTAAGAAGCAATCCCGAGAAGATCGACCACGAAGTCAAGTTGCAAGTAATGAAATACGTTCCTGAACTGCATGGCGCAGATGGTGAAGCAAGGGTCATCGCGTCGTGGCAACCAGTCGTCGCAGTGGACCTTTCAGGATTACCAGCCTTGCCATCATTAAGCGCCTCGCTTCCCGGGACCAATAATACTCAACCACAAGTCTTCACTGGAATTGGCACTGGTGGAGGCTCTGATATCATTTCGGCCAGTATATTAGGCCACCTCTTGCGTCAAGCGGGTAGGGAGATGGACCTTCTTATCTCAACCCGTTCACTCCTCACCGGTTCGCAAGGTAAACCTGGAAGCAAATCTATAGGTTCAAGGCGGGAGATATATGACCATGGGGGACATGCTTATGACACTCACAAGCAGGCTGTGGCAGACACGTACAGGGTTTTGGAAAAGACAGCAAGCGAAGGCAGAGATCTAGAGACCATCCCTTTGCCAAATCATAAGCAGGTTTGGATCGTGCTCGATCACGGTTCAGATATAAGTACGGCGCTTGAAGCCCGTCATGCGCACTACGAAAGGGGTTCTTCGACGCCCCCGGCTCCGTCGATCCCAACAGTCCCCGCTCTCAAGGACCAACTCTATGGCGTTATCGACTACTACTGTCGCGGGAACGAGTCGGGCGGACGACCCATCGATACAGTCTTGGCAGTCGATACCGGTGGTGACGTTTTTGGGTCTCTTGCTACATTAGATCCCGCCTGGTATCCTAGCGGTATTGAGCAAGCAACAACACCGAAGTTCAGCACTCCAGACCAGGATACACGCACGATCCTTGAGCTGTGTCGTTCCGATCGACCTGGTCTGAACCTGGTCCTTGCCGTCCTTTGTCCAGGTTTAGACTCTCCACCAAATCTCTTTCGGATTGCCAAAGCGCTCCAAGCTGTTCGTTATATTCCCAATGCCTCTGACAGGAAGCTCATGATCAGTCTATTGACTGAGCAGTATCATATGGACGGGACCGACGAGAGCCGATTTGGGAAGAGCAGTCTCTGTCTGCTGGAGGCGTTGAAGAGGAGGGATCGTCTTGAAGAGTCTCTTACTAATCAGGGTGAGAGTGGTGTTGGCAAAAGCACTTCTCAATCTGCGGGCAGTGGAGAGTGGGTTTGCCTTCCTCTTCCACCACATGTCATTCAGACGCGAGAAAACCCATGGGGGTCTTTCGTCTGGGTAACAGATACGATGGCTGAAATTGTCATACTCGACGCAAGGAAACTGGGCAGTGTCATCAACCAACTGCAACCTGAAACAAAGGATGCTTAAATGAACGTGAAATGGTCAGTCCGGAGCCCGACGGAACAGTTGTTTAGTAGCCTCTGCTTATAGCCTTATCTTATAGCCTTCAATGGAATTTTCGTGTACATAATTATCTTTAGACTGGTGACGTTCTGCTTGCAGAGTGCAGCACCGTTGAGGCTTCAAATCTGCACTCTCATATGATCTACATTGCAATCTCGGGTTTTCAAGTGGCACCAACTTGCAAAGAGAGGAGAGGTTGAAGGCGTCGGTCACTTGTATGCAGCCACGACGGTCGAATACTAGGCCCCTAAAAGGGACTAGTGGATATCTCGCCCTACATCACGAACCGCCGTCGATAATCCCACTTCATCTCCATCGTCGACTTGCCTCTTTCCTCTTCTCATCACGGGAAATACGCCCTGCTGCGCAAAGTGAGAGCAGTCCTTACGTTACATCATCATGGTAGTGTTACCGATATAGGCAAACACTGCATTATGGGTCAGGCAGACAAAGTAGGCAACTAGAGTCCACTCTATGTACTGAACAGGCGTTTCTCAAGCCCATTTCGTTTTAAGTACCTCATTGACCGCTCTTCAGGCATCGTTTCTCCCTTTTCTCATTCCTCGCGAATCTTTGCTGACATGATGTCCGATCAGTCGGATCGGTGGTGTCTCTGTTCTCATATATGATCTTTTCACTGCCCCATTTGTCGCCTGGGTCGTCTTTCTTGCCTTGAGAAGAAATCTGCTCCTTTCTATTGAATGTACTAGAGCATCACCATCGTTCCATTTTGCCTGCAGGTTGATGCGTTCATGTGACCGATCGTCCAAGGTTATGGCCACCCCAACTGAACATTTTCCAATTTTGGGGTTTCCCCTCCTGTTCCAGGCGCAACGAGCTATGGATGCCTCTGGGACCCAAGTGTCCGACCGCCAGCCAAACGGGTGACCGACTTTTCCGAAATGTCGGATTTGTGAAGTTGAAACAGTAGGCAAAGTCCTCTTGAGGAGCAGCCAGGCATCGAAAACCCTTGATGATACATACAATTCGAAGGTTTGCACGGTTGGGGGTGATTGTTGCACTTCGCCTCGCCTTTCAACGTCGGTCGAGTATGGAGGAATACCCTACACTTTGGCAGTTGTACAGCTCACTGTACGTAAAAACGTTGAAAGTATGGGAAATGTCTCTCTTGTCATCGACTGGTCTATTCAGTGCATCGCCCATCTTCCTCACTCCAGTTTGTGCAATTTTGAGGAATATATTAGACAATTGCTTCTTCCTCCCGTTTGATTCACATCATCTTCAACCAAAGTCTTCAACAGCAGCAGCCCGACTTTTCATTCCTTATCCTTTCACCTTAGTCAATCAACTAGCACCACATTACCCTAGGATCGATATCATCTCAATATGCCTAGCAAGACTACTCCATCTTGTAACGATCAAGGTACCCTTGGCGGTTCCTCAATTTCACTCGGCAACAGGCGCTCCCGGCCCATGCATGCCACACACACGAATCGTATCGCGGTTTCACCTACCACCGCGCCGCCGTCACCCTCTCCCATGGTAACTTCCGACATTGGACAGAGGCCTCGTCGTTCTGGTAACACACCAAATGCTTGGGCTCTGTCCGGAGGCAAGAACGTGTACTGCACCAACTGTAAAGATGGTCCATACGCAGCAGGCGGGCCTAATGTCGCTTGCGTCATTTGTGGCACCAAGCTTCCCGGTCGTTGATCTGACCTGGGATGAAAGAGGGGGAAAAGAATAGGAAGGTCGAGAAGAAGTCGAGTCCGCAGCTAGGGCATGTCGTCCTAGCATTGAGTGTAGTGAGATACCAAGAGCCTAGGCATACACGGGGGAGATCCGGGCTGTCGTTGATGGAACGCCCAGACGACAAGAAGAAGACAACGATACTAGGATCATGTTCCAGTCTACTACAGCCTACCACCCTCGACGCCCTCTATATCATATACCCCTCCTTCTTCTGGAGACAGAGTCACTCGCTTCCAATCACTGGAGCCATTGTACCATCGCCAACCCCATCGATCTTTCAACCATGGCAATGAATTCGCCGTCAATCAGCCCTTCGAAACTTTCACCGTCCTTAGATATCTCGTCCCTTTCCCCTTTCCCCACATCGATTTCTCCTATAAGCATGCGCGCATTTGGTTCTGGGCGTTCATTTGGTTCGATTTGCATCAGGTCAGGTTCAGGTTGTGGTTGGGTCAGGTCAAGGTCAGGCAATGTCATTTCATTGCTGCGTTCTGTTCAAATGGGATACCTGTATCTCAACAGATTGGACGGAGTCTCGGGTGGTATTTGGCAAGGATTTGATTTGATTTTGGTCTGGTCTGGTCGATGCGATATATACCCCCCCTTGATTACAACACTCGCTGTAAGGTTCTTATTAGATAGCTAGATAGTTATAGATTTTTATATTGGCGGTTTTTTTCTTCCCTTTTTTCTCCCCGATATCTCTCTCTCTCTCTCTCCCCTTCGCCTTGAACAAACCTTTCCCCCCACACCATCGAATACTCAAAATTCAATATTGACCTCTTCTTAAGGGGATGGGTCTAGTGTATACATCTTTGGAGAAGATTAAGGAGAAGTAAGGAGAGGGAAATGGGTCTCCTGGTCATGTCATGTCATGTCGTCTTATGCAAAAGCTCAGATCCAAGCTCAGGCTTCGTCAGGCGTGGAACGATGAAAGGGGCAATTCGATACAGATGGAATCACCATTTTTTTCTTATCCTGTTCCTTCTTCGGGGGGTTCGTAGAGATCGGTCAAGTTAAATTGGTTCGTTGATTCGTTGGATTACATATGGGAAAAACGGGGAGATAACATAGATTTATTTCTCTTTGATGATTCCCCGACCAACACTATGCATCAGTGGATTACCAACGGTCCAACCCCCAATCCCCTTTCGAGAACCAGCTAGATGGACCTGCAACTTGCCCTCCCTCCTGCCTGCCTGGCCTGTGTGCCTGCCCCTGCACAATTTGGGGAGATATAACAACAACTGCAAATAAGATAAGAAACCATATTCCAACCAGACGCCTTTGTTGAGAGAAATCCAAGTGCGCCGTTCATGCGCAACACCCGCACACCAACAAATCCGGAGATGAGATCAGAAGTTCCCGACTTGGTTCCGGTCCAAATCCGGTTCGGTATTAATAGAGAGTTTTGTGAATGGTATGGTGGAGGAGGAACTTTGCGTTGTTTTGGGTTGATAGAATTGGGGGATGGAGAAAGGTTATGTAGGTGCATTTGTACAGGGTTGGAACGAAGAAGGATGGAGGCGAAGAGAGGAGTGAATGGCGACCCCGCTGACTGGTCCGGGACATGCATTCGCCGGGCAATTCGTTCAGATTGAGGCAACATTGGCTCCTCCATCGTTGATAAGAACAATATCAAATTTCTCAGATTAACGAGGCTAGTACTCCGAATAGCAGAGGCGCGAATGCTATGTACATTGTACTCGATCCCAGGTTCGACGGAGAACTCGCTGAGAGAGAAGTGGTGGTGAAGACAAGCTGGAAATTGATGTCGGAGCTGTTGAAACAATTCGTTTCGTTGACCTCGGGGACATCCTCGGGTTCGGCAAAGGTTATGTCTACACACTGTAATGTTTGATATCAGTAAGAGCTTTTTGCATAATTGGTGAAGTAGATATATCTTGAACAGGGAGGATTGGATAAAGGAACACGTCAACTTACGTTATATAATGCCGCTCCATGGACAGCTGTCTCAATGATCTGGATCGTTGCGTTGTCGCCAACCTGTACACTTGCATTTGCTGGCAAGGGAACCTGTGGAAGGCAGAAGGTGCCTGGGTAAGGGTCCCTGGTTGGCCCGACAATTTCGAAGGCTGGGATCATTGGGTTTGACATATTCGGAGGCACGGTACCATAGCCCATGTTGATATAGAAGAAGGCGGTCGCATGGCCTTGAAACCAACCGGGTTGTAGACTGACGGCGCCACCGCCGATGGGCCATTTCGTACGGTTCGTAGAAGTCGGCATGCCACCACCTGAAGCAGAGTCAGCATCCCCGACAATCAATCTTTAGTGATGATCGCGATGGCAACTACGATACTGCCAGTCGCAGTGATTGAGAGCGTGGGAACTTACATGGATAATCCCATTGCATTCCGTAGGGAAAGTATTCACCGCTTGCATTTCCACCACCTGATATCAGACCATTCGTATCCAAGACTGTGCCATTGGTATGAAGGTTGTTACCCCGCCATCCTGGGTAGGTAATGACAGTATGTGAGAAGGCGAGCTGTGCTAGCGAGAGAGCAGCGATTGCTATCCTCGATGATATCGAAAACATTGTGACTTTTGGTGGTTTGTTTGTTGGGTAGTACAGCGAACTTGGCAATGATCACTTGGCTCAGGCACACGAAGATATCGAAATCATTCTACAGTTGCGAGAAGAGAAAGACAAGAAGAAAAGCATCAGCAGAAGCTAAGCATAAGCAAGAGGTTCGTGGAACGGTCAGGCCCTATTTGACCAGAGGTCGCAACCGCCGACATTCTACCAGGGGTCTGGACTGGAGTATCGGGAGGAGATGTGACTCGGCAATAGAAGGGCTTCAACAGCCACTGAAAAGGTCGATTCATGGTCGGACGACATCTAATAGGTTAAAGGTCAATGCAACCGTCAGCGGGTTTCTGTGGTCGATTGCCTGGTCTATGCAGCCCATTCATTTAGTTTGCAGGGGGGGAGGGGGAGTTTATTGCGAGAGAGGAGGAGGTGCGAGGTGGGAAGCAATGAGAAGCGGCGAGCCAGTTACTGGAATCTGATGGGAAAACGATGGTAGGCCAACGATGAAAGACTCGAGTGGGGACAGATGCATGTGCTATCACTCTCGCCATGGCAATTCTGACCAGTGATTGGTGCATGTCACACTCTCACTATGATAACCCTGACCAACGACTCGCCGGCAATACGCGCCCAAGAATAGAAGAACACACGCAGTAACTTCTTTCTTACAAAGCGCCATGTTGATATTCCAGTTCCAGTCTCCCTACGCATCTCTCAGATGATCTTGTACCACGTAGTAATCAAGTTACGCTGCATGAACTTGGTCCTGATTTCTCCAAGAGCTGTTGTGGTCTGATCGATGTCTGTCTCGTCCAAGTAATCACCGCTCAAACATGCCAGAGGACCGGAAGTGAGAGAAGGTGCGTCAACAATGAGAATCAAATCCACTTTCTTACCTGTGTATGCAGCTTACAGATTATAATAGTACGCCTGGCATATATAAGTTATCCCTATTTGCTAAGCATCCAAGTGATGTCCTGCGAGCGATACGTTAGTAAAGAAATGACCAGATTACACGAGGCAAGCTACGAGCACAGATCTCTTTTGCAAAGTATTTAGAGATGAGAGATTGATTTGCCATGCAGTGAATTGCACAAAAGCAATAGTTGTTATAATTGTTTAAACGCGCAGACATCAGGACCCTGGAAGTGCTACTAGCCCTTCGGCATTGATGCAATCCCGCAAGCGCTGAGACGGCGTCTGGACTGTTGTTGGCCAGCGGCAATGCGGTCTCAGAATTGTGACCTCAAGCCGTTTCGAAGTTTCTGATAGAAGATACCTTATGTGATGCAACAACAGAAGAGACGGCAGTTCCTAGATAGTTTCCAACATCCTGGAATGAAAATCATGTGTCAAAGAGTCAAAGATTGCTCAAGGCGCTCAATACTGTGTAGCAGACATATACTACGATAGAAGGGACTCGGATTAGCTCTCAGTGGATTTATACCAAATATCAACAGCCAAAATCGCCCAGACCACTTATGTCCCTAAATACTACGTACTACGTAGTAAGTCAAGGAGCTTAGTCATGAATGCTTCAGATCGAACCACTTGAGGAGGACGCTCATCATAACCCAACGAAAGAACAAGGTGACGAGATGATCAGCAGCAGGAACGAAGGGATTCGGGAAACCTTTTAGATAGATAAGTTAAGCTTAAGGGACTCAAAGTAAAATGTCCTGGTATGCTACCTGTGTGCGGGGAAGTTTGGTCCCTGATCGCTGAGATAGAAGCTTATAAGAGTGCCCGCAAGAATACTAATACGTAGTAGAATCTAACGTGTCATAGCGGCGGAGCTATCGAACGAACTTCAGAATTCCGTCAGTCTTGCTCAGATTGGTTTCTTGAGACCAAGACAAATTTAAATCAACATGTTCGGCACTCCGAGGACAGATGTTTAGATGTAATCGGAAAGACACTTGAAAGCGTCTTACTCTGTTTCCTCACATCTCGTCGTCATGCCTCACACAAGTCACAAGAAAAAAAGTGCGGCGCGACCAAAGCGCACGAAGATATATGAGGACGATGGCTGGACTCATGTGACCTCGACACAGGGAACGCATTCCTTGAACCTATCGACTGACGAACACGATCAAGCGACTACAAACTACCTTCGAAAGTTCGCCCAACAAGCGACGTCGGAGGTCACTGTCGACAAACTACTCCTACAATATGAGCGATGCAAAATCCGGTTCAAAGAGAGCGCATGCTGGACAAGACTCCAACGGAACATACAATCGCAGGTGCTGCATGAGCACTTGGTCATCGACAACTGCGTCTGCCTGGGCCTTGGGAGTCCCAGTGCACCACTGTATCAACTAGATCGCAGGGATGTTGCTATGTATCAACTTGCTGCGTTCTTGACAATAGTTGAGTTGTTCCGTACGTTTGAGACCCTGCTCTGGTGTCTCCATTGGAATGCGAACGCAGACGGCTGACATGTATACATAGAGCACCATCAGCCGAGATGCGCCGTCAAATGCTTTGCGCAAGACCCTATTTTCAACACCACGGATGTAGAGTTCCTTCAAATGCTGTCTATCACTGTTGTAGACCATCCGGCGGGATTTGAACGCCTCACATCGAGTTCGTTTGCGTTCGCTCCTGGTCATGAGCAGTTCGTCCTCAAGCGCATCCTAAACAGCGACCCTGCCGTATTGTTCGGACATGAATTAGAAATATTCCTGGGGAATGACAGGCCAAACGGCCAACGGCAAAGTCCAACGGCGCGTTGGGTCACAAGTGAACCCCGAGGGCAGATATTGTCAGATGACAAGTCGTCACTTGACCAGATAACGGATGAACTCCATGACACTTCACTAAAGAACGATCGTATAGCACTCGGAACTTCTGCTTATGACACAAGTGTGAGACCTGAAAGTACTTTCGGCACGGACGTTGAAGCATACCAGAATATCAACGGGGATCTCAGCGGTGCAAAATTGGTTGCCGGCTATATCAACCACAAGGGCTCCATAAAAGTGGGAGAATTTGAGGAACATAATTTCGCATTGTACGGCAACTGGTTGTGGTATCGCCTGCCGGAATAGCAGGCCTGGACTTCATGTACGAAATGAGCTAATGAGATCTACGATGATATGTCAATATACTGTATATAGAAACGCTGTTTTGCAACTACTAGTACAAATGGCGGTATAAAATATGAGGCTCAGTTATATGCAGGTAGGGTCGACCTCCTTTTGCGGATCGACCAGGTTCTGTCAATAATAGAGACAACTTATACATGCTTCCTACCTCCGCGCGGAGAGGCCAGAGCTTGCAATGTCTCAGCTTGGTGCAGAGTGCTGTACTCCGGACACTCCCCCGAATAAACGAGAGACTGCACCCCACGTGAAAGCAGCTGACCGATTGTCTGGACGGTCACAATACTCTTCCTGGAAACACCATTGATCGAATCACAAGACTGTTCAGGAACCGATCGGCGCCATCGCCGCTATCAGGGATCGCAGGGACTCTGCCTTAGCGGATCCCCCAAGCCCCGACAGGGGGTTTAGGTTCGTAACCGACAATTTGCGGTGGGAGCAAAAAGAGAAAGGGAAAAAAAAAATCACGAAAAAGTCCCTGCAGAAATCTGTTATCTGGATCTTTCGCCTTCACCGACATCTCTTTGTATCGTGTCGATCAGCAGTACTTGCGGGTACCATGTACAAAATACTGGGGACGGGGGAATTCTTTGAGAGAAAGAAAGGCCGAATGGATTCGAACGCTGTCGAGCTGTCATCTATTGTTTTAAGAGAAGTCAGAAGAAAGAAAATGAAAGTATGTCTAGGTGGTAGGATAATACGACACAGACAGTAGTCTACTACGGTACACACTGCGTAGGCGAGTAGTAAGCTTGAAGCCACAAGAGACAACTGCTCCACCCCATTGAATAACATTCCTGGTTAGGTTTACGCTGGGGGTGATCACTCATCTCCATCCGCCTCGCCGTTCAAATCTTCCTCCCCACGCTACCGTCCGAGGCACCCCCCAAACCCTGTACTACTACTATGCAAGTCTGGTACCCTGGTATGACGTTAGGGGATCAAAATTGAAACTTGTCCCCCAAGCTCCATCGTCGTCTTGTCTCGTCTCGTCTTTTTTTCTGGGTGCGGTACTCAACCTCACTTCACTTTCTCACACCACCAACATTTGATCCTCTTTCTCTCCCATCACCACTGAGCTTCGACTTCGAAAGAAACGGTGTGATTGTTCCCCAGTTTCCCCAGTGCCTCTGAATTCGGTCGCATTGGTAGCTCTAGACTGTTCCTTAGCATTGCACTCCATCGCTTTGCTGGTCATCTGAGCAAACCTCTTCATTGACCCCGATTGGAACTTGAGCTCCATCACATATCATCTATATATTCTTCACGCAGCCGCCCATCATGTTCAAATCATCCATCCTCCGTCAAGCTACACGCTGTGCCTTCTACGCCAAAGGTTCAAGCAAAGCTGTCCGCATGACTCCTTCCCAAGCTTTCGTTGGCGCCCGAGGCCTGTCCTCGACTCCTCATCGTCTCGACCAACCCGATGACTCCAACCAGAGTCAGGAAGGGCAATATGCACGTACAGATGACAGCGTCAGAGTTGAATACCCTGAGGATGAATCAGAGCTTCCTCGCTCGTCGATTGTCCAGGGGAGAGGCGCTTTCCACTTGAGGAGAACACTGGACTCGTTCTCCCTTGAAGGACGTGTTGCCGTTGTCACTGGTGGAGCCCGTGGCCTGGGCTTGGTCATGGGCCAAGCTTTGGTTGCAAGTGGTGCAGACCTTGCCATTGTTGATTTGAACAGTAAGACCTAACCTCGGTCCCAATGGTGGAAGCCTGAATTAACCATATATCTCAACAGAAGATGAAGCCCAACACCAAGCCAACGAACTCATCAATCACTTCAAACAATCAAACCCACGCTCAGAATCGTACGACCGAAGCAAATTCGCTGGTGGTGTGAAACCGAATGTGTTCCGCACCCCGAAAGTGACCGCTCACTACAGCGATGTTAGTGATCCGGACTCCGTGAGCGCAGCTTTATCTGAGATCGTTAAAGATCATGGCAAGATTGATCACCTCGTCACCTCTGCCGGTTTCACCGAAAACTTCGACGCCATCTCGTATCCATATGACCGCATCAAGAAGCTCTGGGGTGTCAATGTTGACGGTACCTACCTCTTTGCGACCGGTGTAGCCAAACATCTCATGGAACGTAACGCTTCCGGCTCCATGGTCATGATCGGCAGTATGTCCGGCGCCATCGTCAACGTTCCACAACCTCAAGCACCATATAACGCCGCTAAAGCGGCCATCCGTCATCTCGCCGCATCTCTGGCCGTCGAATGGGCCGGTGCCGGTATCCGTGTCAACTGCATCTCGCCCGGTTACATGTTGACCGCACTGACGCGCAAGATCCTTGAAGACAACCCAGATCTCAACACCAAATGGACCAGCCTCATCCCACAAGGGAAGATGGGATCACCAGAAGATCTAATGGGTGCCGTCACCTTCCTGCTTTCGGATGCAAGCGCTTATGTCACTGGTGCCGATCTGAGAGTTGACGGTGGATATACCATCACTTAAAGAGGCCAGCCTTGTTTGACGCTTCATGGCTGTTTCTATGGTCTAATTGGGAGCGCGGAGAAAAGGAGGAAGCATCTGTAAGATTCTTGGTCTTTTTGACGTTTTAGATACATAGACTTGGATTCTTTCTTTTGGCATCCTGAATTATTGCTATCCGGAAAAGCGAAATTACAAAATATAGACTGTTGGTTTTATTTAGCTGTCCGTCTGGGAAGACAGGACTGGACGTTGAATCTTACAACATACACAAGGATTCCATACGTACCTTCGAGACCTATTCGATATCGATGATCTCGCCGTAGTAGAGAGGATACCTCTGTCTCCGACATCTATAGATCATCTCTATACTCCAGACGCACCTATCAATAGCAACAACCCATCCTTTCCTTACATAGGTCGGTGTTGGGTGATTCAACTCTGTGTTTCTCCTTCATTTGTTCTTTCTTCCCAATCGACTCGCCTACCTACCGATTCTCTTCCCAGCAGCAGAGGTCTTATGTTCCTTCGTTGTTTATAAAAAGGGAGTTGGGGAGATAGAAAGGAAAGAATGGGGGTCCATGGTCTGATTAGTCATTGGCTCGCCGGATACTGGCCCGAGGATACGATATGGTAAACAAGTATGGCCTGGACCTGGGACTGGGACTGTTGATCTCATCAGTGAGAACAGTGGGAACTTATGAATGCACATGCGCAGAGATTGTGAATCAGTACGCATGGCAAATTTGTGCTCAATTCCGGGACAAACAAGCTGAAGATGGCTCTGGTCCCTAAACTTTTGCTATTGTTATATATTGTCGTGATTCGGCAACAGCATCGTATGTTCCTATATGACCTATGGAGTAATTACTGTATGCATCTTATCTGATTTGACACTGATTCAGTGTTAGTAGCGCTAAGTCTAGTTGATTTGGGTGTGTCTAGATTAATTCACTGATCAAGATGATCGGACGGCAGAAAGGAGGCATCTAATAACGGCTTGACTTAGCCGGTCCCCTCCAAAGTAACTTAACGTTACCCCGAACGCGATGACGGATTTACCCCACGAAAAATGAACAAGATATACTTCGCATTGTGTGACGGATAGCCTGCTTTGCTCAAATGCCCAATACAAGAACTTGCTTGTCGCCATACCATTTGTCAGAGTGACATCGCGATATTCAGTACATATTATTCATGTATCCTCCGTCTAGCTACACACCCTCTGAGTGATTATTGCTGTCGCGTGCTTTCGTCTAGTTTATTTTGTTATTGTTCGTGGACTCTTTTTGCGAGCAAATCCTGTGAACAAACAGTATTACACCATCACCACGACCATCGATTGAGACAAGTGGGATAGCATTGTGCACTCACAGAACCTTCAGCTCTCACTTGCATATTTCATCCCCGGAACCTCTTCATTTCCAGTCACGCTTTGGTTAACTGAACACGGGACTTTGCGCCTGCGACCATGGCGGCAAAAAACAAGACAACCATGATTCCATGGCTCTATGATCTTAATCTATGGGTTCTATCTGTCCTGATAGATCTTTTCTTCCGAGAGGTACATCCAAGAGGAGCTTGGAGGATACCGAAGCAAGATCCCATCATCCTCGTTGCTGCGCCGCACGCAAATCAGGTAAGGACCGCACTGGAAACTCCCAAAGAAAATGGTTAACAATAGTTCAATAGTTCGTTGATTCCCTCATTCTGATGCGCCTTCTCAAGAACGAAGCGAAAAGGAGGATCTCATGGTTAATAGCTGAAAAATCTACAAAGCGAGGATTTATCGGAACAGCTGCACTAGCAGCAGGAGCTCTACCCGTGAAACGAGCGCTTGACAGTCAGAAGTCGGGGCAGGGCAAGATCTTGCTTCCTGATCCTATCAATGATCCTACTTTGTTAAGGGGCATCGACACAAATTTCAAAAGCCCAGACTATCAGATTGGCGGGTTGATAGTGTTACCCCGAAAGAAAAAGCAGACACCCAGTACTGAAATAGCCGAAATCATCAGCGAAACGGAGTTGCGGCTGAAGAAGCCTTTCAAGACCCCGGAGGCGTTGCAATCCCTGACGGGACGGGATGACATCGACCAGGACGGCAAATTTACCAACGAGATCAACGGGGTGTCGGACTATGAGGGAACAACTTTCAAGGTCGCCCCTCATGTTGACCAAGGGCAAGTCTATGAGGCTGTTTTCAACCTTCTTAACCAAGGGGGATGCATCGGAATCTTTCCGGAAGGTGGTAGCCATGATAGACCTGACCTTCTTCCTCTAAAGGCGGGGGTCGCTATAATGGCTTTGGGTGCACTTGCTGCAAACCCCAAGTGTGGTCTAAAGATCATTCCCTGCGGTATGAATTACTTCCATCCTCATAAATTTCGGTCAAGAGCTGTCATCGAATTTGGCCCCGCGATTGAAGTCCACCCTGAACTCGTCGATGCATATAAACGCGGAGATCGACGGAACGCTGTGGGATCCCTCCTCGAAACCGTTTACCAGGCTTTGGTCTCCGTCACACAATCAAGTCCTGACTACGATACATTGATGGTCATTCAAGCTGCAAGACGGTTGTACAACCCCACAGGCAAGAAGTTGCCTCTGCCGCTTGTTGTTGAACTCAATCGGCGGTTAGTCAAAGGCTACACCAAGTACAAAGACGACCCGCGCGTAATCAAGTTGAAGCAATCTGTCAACGACTACAACGGACAGTTGAGAAGCCTCGGTATCCCGGATCACCAAGTCGCCGGATGGGGAGATAACGTGCGCCATCCAAAATGGGAAGTCCTCTTCACGCTGATTTACCGACTGGCTAAACTTGTGGTCCTGACAATAGGCACCCTTCCTGGACTCGCTCTCTTCTGGCCCGTATTTGTTGTCACAAAGGTCTACTCGAGAAAGAAGTCAGCTGAGGCTCTTGCTGCTTCCGCTGTGAAACTAGCAGGCAGGGATGTCATGGCAACCTGGAAGCTATTGATTGCAATGGCTTTCGCTCCTGCTCTGTACGCGTACTACACAGTAATCATAACTACCTGGACATGGTACAATCGTATCAACGGCCACTATACCCAGAGGTTTCCAACTTGGATGCTTGCAAGGACATACATACCGGATTGGGTTCCGTTATGGGTTGTCGCAGTTGGCATTTTGATCGTGTGCATTGCAGTTACTTTTGCTGCTCTTCGTATAGGAGAAGTTGGCATGGACATACTCAAATCGTTGCGTGTGCTCCTGGTTGCTCTCAGCCCTAGAGGCTCGAATCAGCTAATGAGGCTTCGTCAACGGCGCGAAGAACTCGCTAAAGAGGTGACTGATGTTATCAACGATTTCGGTCCAGAATTGTATCCAGACTTTGATGCTGAACGCATTGTTGCCGATCCTTTCAGAGAAGGTGCCTACCAATCTCGGTTGCGTCGATCAGATAGCAATGCATCTGAAGGCTCTGAACCCAGAACTCCCCTTGAATTTAGCATGGCAAGCCCACCTCAATCACCTGCTCCAGAGGACCATGGTTTCCTCCCTCGCAGGGACTCGTGGTCGAATATTGGAAAATTCGGTTTCTTCAGTACAAGACCATCTAGTCGGAGCCGAAGTCGGAGTCGAAGCAACTCTGCCGGTGGCTTGGCCAGCTCAGCAGGCTTCCCCATCAAGGCGTTTAGTACGATCGATAGCAAAGAGAACTCTGAGGAGGTGACGAAACGGATCCGCGGGGCAATGCAAGAACGTGGAAAGCAGAGGCAAAGCCTGTCCGGCCAATGGGACGTTGTTAGCGATGAAGGGAGTACGCAGGGGGAGGAGGAAAATAAAAAGGAGCGTTGAGCCTGTTTTCTTTACAGCTCGTTCTTCCAATAATTATAATCGAGGGCAAGCTCTTGGAACGATCTCCTTCACAATGACCGTGGAATCTACTATTTTGACTGTGGAAGCGAGGCATTTCTGGAAAGTGTCTACAACAAGACGAGCAGCCATTGCTGTTGATCTGGTTTCGACGTCAGGGGTTTCAGTCGTACACATACGTATTGATATCTACCATGGAGACTCTAGTCTCTGAAGAAAGACTTGCAAATTCGAATCCTCCGAGACCTCCTTTCGATCTGATTTATGCATCCTTTCTTCAGCGTGCGTTTCACATGCGTGACACGCTCCCTTCCGAGTGAAGCAACTCCCATTTGACCAATCAATCCCATGACACACATGCCATTACCAGTCCTTCAATGTGCTCTCAGGAACTCGAATACTTTCGCCACAAACCCTTCCGGGTTCTCTTCGGCGATATAGTGACCCGCGTCGTCGACCAGTTCCACACGCCAATCGTCGTACGTTTCCTGCAACATGACCTCTCCGTCGTCCCTGTGGATGCTTTGCGCGCCGTTCAGTCCGAGGGCTGAGACTCGGCATCGGCAGCGCCCACCACCCCCCCTACCACGGTCCTCCTGCGGCAGAAGGGATCGTCTGTTCTCGTCGCTGTCGACGGCGAACGCGGCGTATAACGACATGGCGGCTCTCATGCGTCCCGGCAGCGTGTACATGGACGTGTAGTGATCGAGATCGGCGTCCGAGATGCCCGGCACGGCGTTGTGCGCGAGTTTGTTGAAGAAGTGTTGCAGGTAGATGCGTTCGTGGCCGGACACGAGCTGCGAGGCGAGGTCGAGGTGGGTGTGGAATTGGAAGTGGAATTGGGCGGGAGAACCCAAGTCGCGTTCATGGACGCTCGTGCCGGGGAGGGGGGCATTCGCCCCAAATCACGGCTTTGACGTCGTGAGGGAATAGGCATGTATACGCAGTGCGCGATCATGCCGCCGAGGTCGTGGCCGAGCACGTATATGGGCTTCGTGATGGATAGATGATGCCTGATCAGCTCGTGCAGGTCGGTCGCCAGCGTCGTCTTGCGATAGTCGTTCGATGATGGTGGAGAAGGAGGTGGAGGAGACCGGCCTGCTCCGCGGTAGTCGGGCACGATGAGTCGATACCCGGCCGCGGCGAGAGGCTGGAGCACATGTCGGAACTGGTACGATGTTTGCGGGAAGCCGTGGATGAGCAGCAGTGTTGGCAGATCTTTTCGGTCCTCCACTGTCAGACAGGTTTGGTCAGGGTTGAACACCACGTCCATGTAGTATAACCGGACATTAGCTTGACCTCCTCCTCCTCCCCCTCCAGAGTCTGCATCATCTGATCCTTTTAAGTCCGCGAATCTCTCAATAGTGTCCATGGTGATGGCAACAAGCACAACAACAGCATCTTACCTAATGAGTCCCGGCCCCGTCCTGTCCTGTCCTGTCGAAGAAGCTGGAAACGACGATGATTTTTTCTTTACTTTTTCCCCTTCCTTTCCCTATCTGCTAAAGCAGGAGGAGGAGGACAACAATGTGTAATTAGTACTTTTGTTGTTGTTTGAGTAATACCTAATAGTCGATCACGTCCGACAAAGAAAGCCAAATATTATTACCTAACCTACATTAAGATACATATTTACTGTATCCCCTCTAGAGATAGGGCCCTGCCTACAGCATTCTCCTTTTCCGAGACTTGAAAAACATGCCATATATATATATATATATATATACACACACACATGCCCATCTATATAACGTAATAATTTTAACCCTAGGTCGCTGATGATGTAATCGAGGAAAGGAGGGGGGTTTATGCTTACTTCAGCGAGACGCCGACGATGACGTTTTGATAGATGTATTTCTAATAATCAACTTCTTTTTTTTTATTTACATATAATTAGGTAACTTATGTAAAATACCTAGGTGTGTGTATTCAAAAGAAGATTTATAGACTATCACGTATACCAGTGGGATACTATCTTCCGTGGGTGATGGTCGGTAGGCGGTAAAAGTCCTGCGGTCTACGGAGGATCCTCCAATGGAGGAGGATTGCAAGGAAGGGAAGCGGTACATTTACAGGGAAATTGTAATTCATCAGGAAATGTACAATAGCAATGGATTTATTTAATTTGTGATACCTCTTGCCTAGTCTACCTTGGAAATGATCTATCCTGCTGTTAGGTCGACCATATTTCTAGGGATACGCCAATTCGGGTCGCTTCCCATCCAAATCCGCATAGAAGTTCCACTTGAAGGCTTTGCTAAGATCATTGATCCTGAATTTCTTGTCCACCGCATTGAGCTTCTTGAGGTCTTCGGGCTCCAGCTTGAAGTCAGCGGCGAGGTTCTCCGCGATGCGTGCCGGTGTCTTGCTCTTGGGGATGACCGATCTACCAAGATTGATGGCCCATGCCAGAGTGACTTGAGCTCCACTCTTGTTATACTTCTTGCCCACCTCGACAATTTCGGGGTCCTCAATCAATTTGCCAATGCCCTTTACTCCGTGATAGAACGGATTTGCATTTCCAAAGGGGCTGTAGTGTGTGAGGTGAATATTGTGTTTTTTGTGAAAGTCGGCGAATGAGAATTGGGCTAGATAGGGGTGGGATTCCAACTGATGGGCAGCAGGAACGATATTTGCTTCGGCAAGAACGCGTTCGAGCTCGGCTTTGGAGAAGTTGGATACTCCGATTGCGCGGACTTTGCCAGCAGCCACGAGGCGTTCCATCGCTTTATAGGTGTCGACGTAGTCGTAATCGGCTACCTTGATTGTCCCATCGGTATCCATGGGCGTCTTCTCTTCAGACCGGGCAAAGGCGCATGGCCAATGCATCAGATAGAGATCGATGTACTCTGTTTGGAGATCTTTCAAGGACGCGTCACAGGCCTTTTCGACATCGTCGGGATGATGAGCGGTGTTCCAGAGCTTGGTTGTAATGAAAATTTCTTCTCTGGGAACGCCGCTCTTCTTGATAGCGTTTGCAATAGCTGGTTCTGTACCGTAGCTATAAAGATATTAGCCATCGGACGCAAAGATTTCGCCAATTGAATAGCTTACGCTCTCGCAGTATCGATATGGCGGTAGCCAACCTTCAGAGCTTCCAACACGGCTCCTTCTTGAGCATCCACGTCTTGGAATGTACCGATACCTACAGCGGGGACCTTTGCCCCAGTATTCAAGGTGAATGTAGTGCCTTTATAAGAAGACATTTTCCTGACTCGAGGAAATAGGTGCCTTGGTACTTGTGTTAGTAATGCCGCTGAAGAAACTATGATCAGTGAAGATAGAACTGTCCGGTTGCGATAGAAGGGGGTGACAGCCTTCATTTTATGTGTCGTGAACAAAGGATCAAGAAAGATGCAAGGTCGGATTTAAGGTCAACTCCAAGGGCAACTCCAGCGTCAACGCGGATGAGACGCGGAATGGTTGATAACGTTAGTAGAACTTGACCATGACATTCTACCAGCACAGAGCAGATACTAAGGAATTTGCAGTCGATGCAACCTTCAAAGAGGACCCATCTCACGCCAACGAAAGAATTACGTAGTGGAGAGGATTGTCATGCAGTTATGCGTAACCTCAGACTTAGTAAGGGCTCCATCCCTGGACGCTAACACTATGGATGATTGTATGACCGTGCTCGCTGTAATAGACCACTGAAGCCATACTAATGACTACCTACCTTGGGTACGCTAACACTATGGATGATAGTAATTACCGTAGGAGACCACTGAGGCCACTGAGGCCATACTAACTACGCCAAGCACCTCGGCCCTCATACTATGAGCTTTGTCAACCTAACGTTCGACGCAAGTATATAACGTTATATCGTTATATGATGAGCTTTGTCCCGGTTCAGCACAAGTATACCGTTACTGTAGACCGTTATATGATTATTCGAAGTAAAGTTTGCGATCAAAATGATCACAATATCTGTGCCAGATGCCCCTCGCGCTCCTCAGTAACAGCTCAACAGTTGGTGCATCAAGAGTAATTCCATATCTTAGATCATTAATTACTATGTAGTAGAAAGGAAAGGTGAGGGGCCTCGGGGTATCCTCTTATCAACCTGCAGATAAAAGAGCTCCCCCGCAAAGGAATGATTTGGACCTTGATTCGTCCAGACTAATAAATCCAATCAGCTTTATTACTTATCTGCGTACTGTGCCGGCGCCAACAGCACCGAAGCTACCTACTACCATAGGATCTACCTACCTACCTAGGTAAGTAACTACAGTAGATAGCCAGGTAGCCAGGTAGCTAGGTAGCTATCACGTCGCCAAGCTCGGAGTACAGACAGGTACAATATATTCCTAGCCTGTGATCTCGGATCAATATCTTTACGGGGAATGCTTCTTCCAGTTGCTCCTCTCTAGACTGCCAAGTTGCGCGAAGAGCCACCATAGACTCTGTTCTCGACTTGCTAGCTCAAATGACACTGAGCATCAAGATGAGATCTAATCCTAGTTCCTGCCGATCATGAAGTGCCTGATCTGGCCGGTCGGTGAAGCTGAACAATGATGGAAAGTTTATAAGTCAAAAGGATCAGCCACCATGCCTCGAACTATCGTAGGTGTTCTGCCCAAGCTTCTTATTGTATGTTACGGGCGCAATTATGTTTGCGATTGTGCTCCTCGCTGCAACAGCAGCATTTACACAAACGACCGCAGGCTCCTATGTTTCGTCACTTTCCCACAATGCACAGCAACTTCTCACGGAGTCTATGGACTGGATGGACATTTATTACGATTCTTCAGCAGGCTATCTATATGATGTGAGCGGTCAGACAGCACTACATCACCACACACGAAGCTCTGCTTGGTATGCTGTCGGACTGTTGGCGCGGAACAGCCCGGGCGACCGTTTGCAGGCCGATAAAATCATTCAGAACATCATCGCAGGACAGTACAAGGACCCTGCAGAACAATGGTGATAGTAACATACCGAAATCGCCTACATTATAGCTGACAATGAACAAGGTACGCTGAATATCAAAAGGAGCCGGAGGAACCTTATGTCGGTTCTCCCGCCTATCCGGCGCAGATTTATGATACATGGGATGCCAACTGGCGAGGTTTCATTGGAACTACATTCATTGTAGCTTTGGAAGAATTCGGGCATTTACTCACCAACGAGACAACTGACCTGATGCTGGAATCACTTAGTAACGCAACAATCGGTGACTCATATCGTATAGGTGGAGTGGATGGTGATAATTTGTATCCAGCGTACAGCAATCCTGTGAGTTCTATCTTCATCCATGGGCCCAGAACTCTCAATACGGACTAAACCCAGTGTTATCGTTCTGGGAGTATATGGCTTCCAACAGTAGTCGCAACAACGTGATGGAATCCTACAGCTGACCATATATTAGTCCCTCATGCGTGCCTTCGTATCCGGTTGGACAGGTCGTCGCCTCAACGATGCGAACATGACAGCTGCTGGCGAAGCCTACGCACAATCAATTATCGACCTCTTCAATAGAGCCAATACCCTTTCCGAGTTCAACAGTGGCACCTATACTGGGGTCTCTCTATTTGCCCTGACTCTATGGTCCAAGTACCTACCAGAAAACTCCTTAATGGCCAGATACGGCCCGATAATCTCTGCTTATACATGGGAAGCCGTTGGTGAGTTATGGCATCCACAGCTCAAAAATATGGCTGGACCGTGGGATCGTTCTTATGGATATGACATGAACCGTTACGTCAGCCTCATGGCTCTACACTTTTGGATCTTGATTGGCAAAGACAATTCCTCCCTCATTTCGCACCCGCAAGTGATGTCTCACAGCGCCGATTTCGCCTATGCCCCTCTCTTTGCTATCCTAGGTAGTTTCGCAAGCACACTGGTACCCACCAACGTAACCGCCAAACTCTCCAGTTTCTACGGTGAACACATTTTTCGATCTTCCACGTTCTCTCCACCGTTCGATTACTCGCCTCGGAACATCACCTCTTGGCTGGCTTCAAACATTAGCATTGGAGCCGAAAGCTACAACGAGACAGTCGTAGGTGGTCCAGCGGAGAATCAAAATACATTCAATCCTGCGGTTATCCAATGGGACACGGGTGTAGACATAGGGTTCATCTCGGTATGCTTATCACATCTGCATTTCTCTCCCCCGATTGCAGCCCCTTTCCCATTCTCTCATCTCCGATGACTTCTTTTCTAAGTCCATCCCTCAAAATCACTAACTCCACCGCTCATACTAGCTGTACGCAACTGAATCATCACTCCAAACCAATGTCTCCCCTTATCATCTGTCTCTCACCTATCCATCTGGCAACAGGTCCAGCATCTTCAGCTTTGTGGTCTCAACCGTGAAATCCCATCCCACCGTCAGTCGATGGGAAGACCTTGTCGGCCTCTCAGTCAACGTCACAGGCAATGTCAACATGACATACTCGGTCTCGTTTGCAGGCCAGTATGGTGGTGCTGATGACGTTATAAAGTAAGTACTCTTTATATCTTCCTCCTCTCTAACCAGACCAATAGCACCATGGCCAAAGACCTCATCCATATAGTATCTCTCCTCTGACATATCTACAGCGACTTTGAGTTCTGGAACTTTACATATTCGGTTCCGGAGAGTTTGACAGAGCCACCTAGTCTCGCCTTAGATCTTGCTCTGATATAAGGACAGGATGGACGAAAACTCGACGTAGACCTCGTTCCAATCCACACCAGGGCTGGTGTTCACGCTAATCAAACACCTATCTAGAAACAAAAACAAAAAGTCCCTGTAGTATTATTAGTCCTATTTACCCATCAACCCTCTCCTCCATCATCATCACTCTTTACCTACCCTAGGTTCACGCCTTTGCCAACTCCCTCTTTCCCAATCTCACAATCATCTTCTCTGGGACATCTCATCTCTCCCTCTCTTCCCGCATAAGTTCAATCTTCTATTTTTTGTTCGTCAACGCGTCGAACCTCTGTTATAGGTTTGAGGTATTGTACAAAACGACCATTTGATCTGCTCTGAGCTACTCTGCTCTCATCTCCTTGTCGTCATCGTCCATGAAAATTCTCTCACATGGAGTCGTTCGTTATGCTACCGCCGCTGCTATTATATATATGCTCCTGTGTTTTTGACACCTTAAAGTACCTGAGGTAGGTATATATCCACGCACCCATCTGACCTTTGAACGCCACGCATTAGATACTTTGCTCAATCTCGTTCAATCAATTTCGTCTACCGTGGTACATACATGCCTGTGAGAACCGGTTTCGCTATACGCCGTCGAGGTGAGTAGAGGCAAGAGGGAAAAGGTCATGAGGAAAGACTGTTTGAAATTCTGCTCAAGTGTTTTGACTTGATTACCCATCTAACTCCGTTGAAAAGAAACACAATGAGAGAGAACCATAACAGATCTGAAGACAACGCCTTGAAAGAGTGGTATCTCAACATCCTAATAAAGTCGAACCGTAACCCTCATGAGAGGTTGCTTGTCTCGAAACAAATGAGATCTTCCGTGAGGAATTAGTCTAAGAAGCAGGAGAAAGAAAGAAAAGCAAAGCAATCTAAAGCAAAACAAAGACATGACTGGGTATCTCAGAACACAACAGGGGCGTATCTAAAACAAAGAGAAACGAGAGATTGAACATAATCGAGACATGACTGAGGAGATGCTTCAAGACCAATGAGAACATGTCCTTATGAGTTCACTGAACTTTCATAGCCAGCTGGAGGGTTGGTTACCGTATCGTGCCGCTCCATGAGAGCTCACTCAGCGCGAACATTGTGTCCATGAGTCCTCCTTTAAGACCCTGAGAAGGCTGACGCCCGGCATGATCATTGAGGTCTTGCAGAAGATGGGGACAGATCATAAGCTACGATCCGATCTGTTCGGCAGCGAGGGCAACGCCGTCTTTGACACCTAAAGCAAACGACATGCAGTGCACTTATCATAGGCCCATTGCCACATCCGCAACAATACCAGACTGGAGTCACAGTTGCCCGGCGCACTGGTGGTGTCGTCGGTGCTGGTGGCTGATGTGGTCGAGCAGAAGCATTGGAAATTGCGGTATGATCACGTTCTGGTTGCTTTTCTTGGAGCCGTCTTCTCTTAAGCCCTTCTTCAGCGGATTCTGTCTCTGGCCGGACCTGATCTGCAGTGTCCAGAATTAGTTGTGATGGGCTAACAAAGCACAGATGCCCATACTGCTTGGTTGAACCTGTGAGACATGCTCAGGAATCAGATGGAGAGGCTGAGGTGAGTCAGGCTCTTGTATTTTAGCCAGACAGCTAGAGCGACGAAGGGTTCGCTGCATGTGTTAGTGTTCAAGGCTCATAATGCTCCAGACGGATGGCTTACATTAGCCATAAGATCTGCTTTTCTATATCTCTGATATGAAAGGAAGTTTACAAGGTTGTGAATCACGTAAGTTGATTCTAGCTTCGCAAAGAGAAAAGAAGTCTTGGTGTTGACGTTCTCTTATAACACTGTTCTATGATTCCACAAACGACCGTTGACGTGGCTGAGTTGTCACGGCGAAAGAAGTGGCAGGTCCCTGCTGAAGCGCCATGCTCTCGAGCGTCCGTCGAGAAGGCGGACAGGTGTAGTATTCCCTTCCTTTCCTTCCTGCTCTCCAATCAAGAACGAAGAAGGATAGACGTTGGTCTGCATTCAACGCATTAGATAGGAAGACATGTCCAGGAGGTAAGAGCAGTGGAAGGGCCCGTTGAGGGGTTTAGTGTGGCTATGCAATACACCTCATAGTCTCAATTCTCGAAGATTTCCACCAGCGAAATAGGTTTCTCGTAGTGAAGCTGCGAAGCTGCTCCTACATCGTTCCCCTTTCCTGCATTATACAGCAGTACATTCGTGGTCTGCCAGACCCAATGAAGGAGCGGACGGAGTCACTGACATCAAAGAGGTGTGAGAAGCGCATGCTCCGGTAAGGTTCCATAAAATAGTCGAAATTCCTTATTGACTTTGGGAGCTCAATGTCGTGGCCAGTCGTTTCGCAGCAGGGCATTAACACGCCTACAGTTCATAACGAATGTGTGAAAGGAGCGCCATTTAAAGGTAAGATCAAATCAAACCATTAAAATCCCATCAGGCATCTGTTCTGCAAACATGGACATTTCCATATTGCCTGAATCAGGCGTCGCATATCTGTTCCTAGATTATGAGAAAAAGGTCATTAACATGACAGGCAAGGGTATGGATGGTAAGCAGGACTAGAGTCGATGCTCAGCCCTGTTACAAGGAAAGAGTATATCGTCATCAGCATAGAAAAGCACAATATTCAGGAAAAGGCGTGAAGTTCAATAACTTAAGCAGATCATCAATACCAAGGCACTCAAACGGCCTACAAACGCCTTGCACTTCTGACAATGTCACTTGACAAGATGGCATTTTCCTTAGTGTGCTGACTGTATAAGCATCCACAAGGATGCCTTAAGCAAGAACGACGTACGAGATGTATGTGCCGGCCTATCAGATACATCCGAAAGGCAATGTGGCAGGTAGCCTCAAAGCGCCTAACAGGCAGAGATCGCAGTGCACGCAAGATCCGCCAAGGTAGCCATAAGGCTACTATCAATGATCCTCCATCCAGACATGTCCAACCGCATGAGCTTGAGTCTCACTCAATGCGTGTGTCTTTGCAGCAATGACGGCAAAACGTCTAAAACGACCGGTCCGGAATATCTCTCGGGATTGGAGGCAGGGATTTGTTTACTTTCGACATTAATGGCTAGCCTCGGGCCAACCCGTTCGGGCCATATCGCGCAAGACAATAGAGCGCCATGATGCAAACACTTACGGGTGGATTTCCTTCCCATTGCATCACATCACTGCACATCACGTCGCATCGCATCACGTCGCATCGGCTCATTGTGTTTCATCAAAACTCGATCGTAACTATAACGCATGCGCCACGCTTATCATAAGGTTGTCATCCACCGCGAATTTCAGGAGGCAGCATTGCCCCGCAACAAACATGGTGTGCGATCAGAAAGCAGCCAACGTTTGGACAGCACGCGTAATACCAGCTATTCTACTCGGAATCATTGCATATGCTTCTTGGGTAGTAACACAACGCCTATGTGGTAAGTACACATCCAGGTCACCTGACGCGATATCTGACCTCGGTAGTTGAATATTTGATTCATCCTCGAGATGGAGCCGTCGCGCCTAGGGTCGGTCCTGCGATAGCAATTCTGACCATCTACTACACACTACTCTTCCCGGTCCTTGTCTGTTATGCTCGCCTCATAACCACTATCGTCACGAATCCCGGCTTCGTGCCTTATGGCCCACAGTGGTACGAACAAAACAAATCTCTGCCACCGTCACATCCAGCTCGGCGTGACATTCGCGGATATCGTCGCGGTAATGCCATGCAAAGCGAGAAGCAACCGTACGATGATTCGTCTAGTCTTTCCACCAACGCGAAATTGGAGGCTGCCTTGGGAAAATCTGATAACGATGGACTTGAGTTCTGGCAACGAGACACGTTCGTCTGCAACTACGATGGCCGACCAGCGTGGTGCAACGTTTGTATGAACTTCAAACCTGATCGTGCTCATCACTGTCGAGAAGTCAACCGCTGTGTCCTAAAGATGGATCACTTCTGCCCGTGGGTGGGCGGAATCGTTGGTGAGACCTCGATAAAATACTTTATTCAATTTGTGGCATATACCACTCTATACACGTTGCATACCCTGATCAGCATGGCATTCTTTGTGGCAGAAGAACGCCGCGAGACTCATGGTGTTGATGTTCACAAGGCAGTTGCCGTTGCGTTGGCAGGTCTGTTCTTGCTCTTTTCATTTGGCATGACTGCATCCACGGTGCAAATGGCCATGATGAACCTGACCACGGTCGAAAATCTCAACAAAAAGACCAAAATATGGCATCTTGCAGTCCTCATTCCACGCGGGGAATTGGGACTTACAAGTAGAAGATCCCCCAAATTCTATACGATTACCTATCCACGACCACCGGAGGAAACACAATTGATTCAGCAATATGGTGGACACCCGCCACCCGAGGCATCCTCCCAGGTCTTACAAACTCAACCTCCTGCGCCTGCTTCTGAGCAACGTGTGGAACCCCGAGTCTTTGCCATCCTCTCCACAAGTCCAGGCCAAAACCCTTTCGACCTTGGACCCTTACGAAATCTCAAAGAAGTTCTGGGCTATGACTACATGGATTGGATCCTGCCTCTTAAAGCAAGCCCTTGTGCCAATCACGCATGTGATGTAAGCACGTACAAGATGGGCAGTGTGGTCAGAAGCCTACAAATCAAGGCTGGCCTGCTCCCGCCGCCGCGCAATTATCGAACTTTGTTATCTGGGAGTCCTGCATCGGAACCCAACGAAGCCGGATCAGAAACGCGCAGGCATCACAAACATCACCGTCGTCATACCCATCGAAGCAAACAACATAAAAAATCTTTAGCATATCCTCCGCCTGCCTTCACCGTTGATCGTCATTACACCTCGCCTCCTGTCTAGGCGAAGTTGCAGACATGACTGAACGAATCTCTTAGGCCTCCGGGTTTCTCTCAAAGCGAAGGCGTTCTACTAGGGGGAATTTGGTACAAAAGGGCGTTTTCTCGTGCGTTCGCAATGAACAGTAATATTGTGCGGTCAAAAGGAGGGTTATTTGCATTTACTATACAATAATCAGGTTTCTTCACAAAGCCTGGCTGTGAAAAGATCACGGCAACAGATTGACGAAATGACGATGTTTTCAAAAGGAGAAAAGCATCATAAGAGACGGAATGCATTATCATTATCTGGAGTTTTTCAGGCAGTCAGCCTTGCGCATTCCGGGTTAAGAGCGGCATTATTCTTTACAGCGTGCATGGCACGGAGTTAGTGTGGTTATCCATAATTCGAAGGCATTTGTATTGTGTTTGGGGCTAGATCGAGTTGATCTTTGCCGTGTTGTTTCCCGGAAGTTCGAGCAAGTGTATTGCGAATGTTTTTCTGCTCCTAGTTCTCTGAGATAGGGAGAGCAAGGCATCATGCTGACGGTCCCACGAGAAATCTGCCAAAGGGGGAGAGTTTGAAAAAGGTCCGAAATTGTCGACCGCTCAGGCTTCCCGATGTACATAGCAGACAGTCACAAGTAGACCTAGTCGGCTCACTTTGAACACCTAGACTGTTCCAAATCTCATTCCTAGGCTCATTGGGTTGCTACCATGTGAGAACTTTGGTGGTTGAAGCAGAGCGATCCTGGCTTAGGGTCAACGATTTAAGCAATTTTGATGCCCGACATTGTGAGATAGGCGCCTGAACCTTGCACGATGGAACCAAACAATTGCTGAGGATCACCGGGTAGGGTAACACGAGTCTTCCTTCACAGTGTAGAAACTGAGGCGATCTCTCCACTCGTATTCTACTACGTAGTAATCATGAAACTTGTAGCGACTTTTCACCTGTTGTGGTGCGTGAAAAAGCCCAGCAGCTGGACAATTTTACTACGTAGTAATAATGACAGGGAAAAGGCGATTACCAATGGATCATGGTGGAGGCATTTATTATTATTATTATTGATGAAGACCCGACCGGAGTGACGTCGCCGATCTCTTTTCACTCCTCACAGAATCGCTCACGTTCGAAAAATGGAGAAGGGTTGCTGAAGCATCAATCTCACATTCCACAAAATCCACATACCTTGATACCTCGAATATGCCTTTGGAGTGATTAGATTCCTGTTGTCCTTCCTATCGCCATAGTGACCGTCTACCGTAAGGCACACATCGTCAATTGTCAACCTTCAACCATTGTTTCAGCCAGTCGTCCAACAACCCCCCTCCCCCCCCGCCTTGTCCGAAATCCTGCCACATCTCACCGTCATCAGCGAAGCTCGAGGCAAACAACCACCTGTCCTCTGTTAAAAGGCTCAACGCTCCCTCGAAGCACGTCCACGCTGTCTGACGCTCAGCTTCTTCGTTGAAATATTTCCCTGCTTATTCTCGATTTTGCTAACTTCATCAACCCCCGCTGATCAAATAAAAACCAACGATTCGCTTCTTCTGGTAAACAGAGTGCAAATCTGCACCAGCATTAACAGTTCACCCCCACTCTGTACAATTTTGCACTGTTGTCCGCTAGCATAATGAACAACCGACTCAACTGATCTCTCCTTTGCTTCACTGTTTTCGATCTACCACAATGTCAGGCTACCGAGACCCCCGATACCCTTATCCGACTGGCCCTCGACTTTCGTCGACTTCAGCAGTGTATGACACCTCATTCGATACGAAGTTCGGCCCTCCTCTCCGCAGCCCGGTCGATTCAGTTCCCAGCCGCGTAGGAAGAGCTCCATATTACACCCCGTCAAACTCCAGATCGACACTTGACACCACCCACCCGCATTCTTCGTCGCATGCTCTTCACACGCATCGCCCACGTCGAAACTCGAGTACGGAGCCCTACGGAAGAGCATCTTTAACAGTCTTACCCTCGGAGACGTCTGGCTACAATCGGCCTGTCATTAGGACACTCGAAACACCACGGAGCTCGGTGCCGAAGATATATACTCCCAAGGATGATACTGCAGGAATCGTTCATCCCGCTGTATCGCGCCGGCACCATGAGCGTCATGCTAGCGCCACGACTGACGATCTCAGCCGCCTTAGCCTTGTGGATAAAGACCGTTTAAGCAGGCAACGAAGCCATAGGAATTCCTACGTCGCACCTCCAAGAGAATATACGGCGCCTAGAAGGCCCACAGAAGAGCAGTTCTCGTACACTGGACCACGGGAACAGTTCGACAGGGACTACCCCGCCAGACAAACCCGCCCGCACCGTGACAGCTATACAAGGTCTGAGCGACCGACAAGTATGGCCGACTACGACTACAAACCGCCGGTAACGTCTCGCAGAGAGCCTCCACCGTCGTCGATGAAGCATTTTGACAGACTGGAGAAGAATGACTTGCTCCGACCTGGAAGTCGTTCTGGTGCAGGTACTGATATTGAACGGGACATCCGTCGCCATGAATCTACGAAGAAACCGGTCGCCGTTCATCATCATCATGACCGAGATGAGGGATATTCATCACAACGAGATGATTACGGTGACCGTAAGTACCTCAGGCCTGACCGGCCTGCTTATGAAGATGATCGCAACTTGTCCGATCGCGACCGTCATCATCACAGTTCCCATCACGCGCGCAGATCGTCGAGATCCCGTCACGAGAGACATGAGAGCAAAGAACGCTCTGGGCTCAGCTCAGCACTCGCGGCAGCTGGACTTAGCGCTACCGGTCTTGCTGCTGCTGTATTGAAGGACAAACATGAAGACAGATCTAGCCGGGACAAAGAAAGAGGCTACGATTCGGAACATAGACGGGCTGAAAAGGAGCGACGTCACCAAGACCGCGACTCGGAGTACGAAACTGAAAGACGCGAGCATCGGGTTGATAGGAACCAAGCACAAGATCAGCCCAAGGAGAAGTCGGAGAGCGATTCCGGCCGTGAAAGGCGGCACAGACGTCGCCGTCACAGAGACCAGGCCGCGACCGACGCAAGCTCCGAGTCTTCTTCAGAACTACTGAATGCCACCGCTGCGGCCACCACTGGTAGTGCGGTGGATTCTTCTCTTGAAGAACCTAAGGAGCGTCATCACCGACACAAGCACCGTCACCGCCGGCACAGGTCTCGAGATCCAGATGCCAGGGAGATCGATCCACGAGTCCAAGATGCGATCAACAACGTCGAGTACTCTGCAGATACGCGGGCAGATGAGATAAATGATCAGAAACCACGAAAGTCTGTAACTGTGGTCGAACCATCGAAAGAAGAAGGTTCCGAGCCGAAGCAGCTGAAAGGCATCTTGAAGCCACCAAGGCCAGCATTCCCGGAAGACCCAAACCCCACCAGGGAAGGGGTCGCGCCCATGAGAGATGCCACCAAGAAAGGTGTGCCTCAAGGAGCACGATGGACCAAGATCAATCGTATACTAGTCAATCCTGAAGCTCTTGAAGCTGCCCAGGAGAGGTTTGAGGAAAGAGATGACTATGTGATCGTGTTGCGTGTGCTCAGCAGAGAAGAAGTACAGAAATTAGCAGATAAAACACGGGAGATCAGAGGTAAGGTCCGTTCAAGCGTCAGTGTTCTTGTTGCTAACGAACTTACAGAGAGTCGTGAGAAGACTGAACGGAAGCCAGAAACTAACGAGGAGGAGCGGCGACGTCCCGCGAGACGTTCGCGCCGAGGAGACGATGACGGAGATGAGAGCGATACAGAGTCCGACGTATCCTCATCAACGGATTCTTATAGTAGTTACGAAGAGGATCGTCATACTCGCCGACGTCACCATTCACGAGGGCCCAGTGAGCGAAAGGAGCAGCGTCTAGAGATCGAAGCGCCTCCTGAACAGTACGCTCATCCATGGGCGCAACCAGGAGCGCAGGCTGAAGGCCACTTCACACCTGCACAACAGCCGGCACAGGTATCATCGTATCAGGCTATACCACCCCAACAGATGCAGCCACAAACCTAAGAGCCATGCGGTGAGAATATGGCTGGTTGGGTAAAAGAAAAACACGATTATTGTCGTCAAGAACTCTAAACCTTCATCTACTGCGCTCATGCATATTAAACGAAGTCATGATGAGAATGGGAAGAAACGGCAAAAAGAACTATGATTTTGTTGAAATTTGCTTATATGATGATGGATGATGTATGTACGGATATGATAGTAATGAGATAGTGAGATAGTGAGAGAGAGAGCATATTGAAAGCTGAAAAGGAAAAGAAAGAAATGTCTGAAAAACAAAGCTGTGAGGTTGATTCATTCATCTATACAGATAGATAGGTGACCATCATCATCATCATCATCATCATGAGGAAGACGATTCCGAACTACTACTTTGTATGTAATGCATCATCGTCATCACCATATGAACTATTATTAATTACCTATGTAATTCAATTCTGATTAAACCCCCCCCCCCCCCCCCCCCCCCCCCCCCCCCCCCCCCCCCTTTTTTTTTTTTTTTTTTTTTTTTTTTTTTTTTTTTTTTTTTTTTTTTTTTTTTTTTTTTTTTTTTTTTTTTTTTTT
>QWDQ01000081.1:0-90225 GCA_003868215.1 Pseudophaeomoniella oleicola
AAGGATCTAGATATGGATCGTGAACAGGCTTTAGAAAGTAATTTTCCCCCTCATTCGCGCGCGTCAATTGCCCTTATTTTCATTGTTGAGAAAATCTTCTTCACTAGTCATAGTGTTGCTGCGCACGAGAGTTGCTTGCAACAGGATGTCAATAAAGACAGCGACGATCGCAGGATGGTAGCTGAGCAATAGCCTCGAAGGGTTCCGTATCGGGGTGTGGAAGGCACGATGTGTGCTGTATGCTGTGAGTGATAGATATGGGAATCCACTGAATATACAAGTGCAAAGAAGGGAACAAATAATGAGCAGCATAATCTGTATTGGCGTAGTAAGACTAAAGCCTACATACAGATTCTGCTTCATACCTAATGAAACCTGTCGTCTTTGCAGCACCAGAGGAGAGGCGTGACTTAGAGCCCAATACATATAGACTGCTGAGAGATCTCACACAGCATGGACTGCTTCCAAGTTCAGCTAAGTCTGCACCACGCGGCCAGTGCCCATAGTGATGGCCAACCTGTCGGGTATGGAAGGGTTCATACTCAGGTTTGCTCTGCTGCGATAGACAGACAGGCTGAATGATGGATGGTGGTTTCGCCGTATGAACACGGTTGCGAAGATCTGATACTATGAATCATCATCACTGCCGTTGCTTCAGACAGTATATGGACAACAGAGTAGAAGAGAGCAATCTGTAGACTGTATACTGCAAACGCCCTTCATCAACTAGCTCTATTGGGTCCCTCAAAACAGGCTAGAGGTACGCATACAGCCTTTATTTAGGTGAATGAACCAGCTTCATTGGACCCTCCACGCATACTTTCCCACAATCAACAAAAATGAAATAAATGACAGAACAACCAACAATAGCAAAAAAGTGCAAAAAAGTGCAAAAAGCTCACCGAAGATCTCGCAGCTGGGGTGGTATAAACTACCACCGCCATTCGTGCTGCGAGATCCTGGTTACGAAAACCCCAGCCAGGAGTTAGCTCCCTCATCGAACCCGGAACCACCAAGGGGGGGCCAGCCCCTGGGGTTATCGGTGTTCGCAATATGGAGGAAGCTTCCTAGGTCTCAACGGGAATTTTACTACCGGGGGTGGCGGAGGAGCAACGCTACCACTCGGCCACCGCACCCGACAGAATAAATTGGAAAACAGAACATTATATATTGCAAAAGAGAGGGTCTGCACAGTCAACAACCAAATCAGGTAACTTTAGCAACGCTTTTGTTGTTGACAACGGTGTACAGACATACCCTCACATGATTTGTTGATCTCTTTCTTTCATTGCAACCAACTGCGTTCTTGGAATCTGCATAAGCCCTTTGAAGCCATCATGGTTCTCATCAACACTGAACGAACAGACAGTAATCATTGTTCTTACGTCTGAAGACTTCGGTCGTGCTTTCCTAATAGACTCTCCTGCTTCCGTAAGTACATATTTTCCTCCTCCATCTGTATGGGCCCATCTCCCTGCTTCCGTAAGCAACAGTTTGCAGCGAGGTTAGGTGCAAGCATTGGCACTACGCGAGACTGGTCGGTGAAGATGGCTGACTTCGGCCTTTGATTTCATATCGTGAGAGCTTCTTGCACTGCTTTACCAGCGCACTGGAGATGGTCTGGTTCAAATGAGCTGGGAGCTGGTTCATCGAGGCATTGGATGCGCTATACTGCAATATGTCAAAGAGATATTCTGCTCTCAGCACGGTATTGACATCCAATCATCTTCCGATTACACAGGTCGACAGAGGCGTGGCATGGAGAACTAGCCATGCATATATGCCTATATCGCAATTACTCTCATGGTACCCGAGAACTCGAGACGTAGACCACAAGACGCAAAGCAAGGAGGCCCGGCGACAAGCAGTTGAAGGTCGCACACTTGGCAGATTCATAATCTTGCAAACACCCCGCCCCGATTCATACTTTACTATTGGGGAATGTGACTTGTGATCAGTCTCTCGGCCCGTCTGTCCTTTGGTCCTGTTTAATCAGATTGCATGAGGTAAGGAATTTGTTTACTCATGTGGCAGGTCAATGCCAATTTTTCGGGAGGGGATGATGGCGAGATGCCGTTCTGCAGCTGCCAACGGCCATTCATGCACGCATGGGCCACGAATCAAGGGACCACGGAAGGTATAATTTCGAGGTGCATGTTGATCAATGATGCAAGCGAGTCAGGCTCACGATACTCGATTCCGTGAACGAGGGATCACAAGAAAGGGAGTTGCTTGATGGACCCCCATTTTACTGGATCCCTTGCGACGATAAATCAAGCTCCTCCGAGAACACCGACCCTCCACCTCAGTTGGCCGGATGCAGAGCTTCAGGCCAGGGACCAGAGGGAAACGAGAGGAAACAGAAGAGAAGGATCACAGTCATCTTAACAGCTTAGATCATATTGTTCAGGACAGAAAGGGAGAGCAGAGGAGGCAGTTCAGAGTAAGAAAGAAGTGTGGGAGAAAGTGGCTTATGACCATTGGCAATACTCCGTCCCCATCTTACCCATGTATCGTAAGATTAGGTATCCAATATACAAATGAGCACAATACAAAGTCAGATTGCAGGGAGGCCCTGAGATACTGTGGTACTACGTAGTACAGGGAGGTATTCATACTAAATTAAAGTGTGATTGAGCTTATCTCGTTTCTTTTGTTCGAGGACACGGTGCCATCAAAGAAAGTCAGTAATATAATTACTCCGTATCTTAACCTGCACCCTTCCCGCATCTCAATACGAGTTGGTATTTGATACTTGACATCAGGTGTTCCAACTCCCAGGTAAGTGCAGTACAGTATACATTCACCTAAAATCTATATACCTTGAAATAATATAGTTATCTATCAATCTCATAGCTACATCGTGTGAAATATAATACTAAAGAAACATAGGTATGCGCCTATGGACGCTCCAGAACTTAAGGGAGCGATGCGGCGATTACTTTAGCTTTCTCCGCCATTGTCAGCTGTTTATTGTAGCTGTTACCGCTACAGTACCTGGTAATTCAGGACCCTCAACCACCTGAATCTGCAGGTGGTTACCTCCTTATACGGTACTGTAAACCTCATACAATTTCCCCTAACGATCATCTACAGTAGCTCCGTTGATTAATTGCCCTTTCCTTGTGCTTCACATACATAACTTTTTGAGGACAACTGGTCCGAGATGCATCTCAATCAATCCGACACCTGGTCGCTGTGATTATCCTTCTCTTCTCTTCTCTTCCTGGTCATTGTTGCAGCTGGCCAGAACGTTTACCTGCGGGCGCCTTGAAACTCCGCATTTCCTGAAATATTAGACCATAGATTGCTCCTAAGTCACTATACCGATTCAGCTACGGTCCCCGATCAACACCCCCTTCGAAACGCCTTGGCAGTCACTGGAATTTGCGATCGTATTCGACAAATCATTCTGTCTCCCCTCGATATTCGGTCCTTATTAAGATATCATTGGCTGGTGTTTTTGACAGTGACAGTGACCCCACAGCTCTTGCGCTGCGGTTGTGGACGTGGAAGTGGTAAATCTGGCGACCTCTCACCATCGCCGTCGTTCCTCCACGAATCGTCCACCGAACATAAACTTCGCGTCCCATTCCGCAGGGCATTCGCAACGAGCCACGTCGGCCTTTCCGGCGCGTGCTTTTACCCAGATTCTGTCCCCCATTCCGGGGACGCCCGCAACTGCAGGTTTCGATCTCCCCGACATGTCATTGTCGCGCTCGCCGTCTCCACGACCTGACGGTGGCTGGTCAACACCCGGCCTCAGCGATCACTCTCCTGTCGGGTACGGGAACATGAATGGCAACTCAAATGGCGTTACATGGGCGTCGGCGAAGGCGAAGAGTGAGGCAGTAATGGGATATCCAAGTTTCTCGACTAGAAATGAAGGGTTCTTTTCCCGGTCTAGGAGGAAGATATCTTCGTCCCTACCGACCTTCAATTCCTTCGGCGCCAACAAGAGGGACTGGAGAGAAACAGAGAAGTTGGGTCGAGGTAGATGGGCTCCAGGCGCAGGGAGCACATTGGGAAGAATAAAAACATTCATTGGGAATTTTATTCGGAAGTTTCGACTTTTGTTCATTCTACTTGCTGCAATTACATTGACGAGCACAATATTTTCATTGACACGTAAGTCATTCCATCGGCCACAGTGTACGCGGGTACTGACATTTGGTCGCAAAAGCGGTTCATGCATGGTATAGACGATCATCACATTTTGGCGGTGGAAGCAAATTTGTAATAATACTTGCAGCGAACCAGGGTGGCGGTGTTATGGAGTGGAAGGGTCCAAGGGAATGGGCGATTGAAAGAGATAGTGTGAGGAACAAGAAGAAATATGCTGCCGAATGGGGTTATGATCTTGAGATCGTTGATATGAGCACAAAGAAGCGATACGCGCACGAATGGAGAGAGAGTTGGGAAAAGGTCGACACCATCCGACACTGCCTTCGAAAATATCCCGAAGCTGAATGGTAATTCCCTCTCTCCCCTGCATCGAAAACGCAACGCTAACGTTCTTCAGGTTCTGGTGGTTGGACCTGAATACCTTTATAATGGAACCAAGCTACTCCCTCCAATCTCACATATTCTCCAACCTCGAAAACAAGATCTATCGAGATATCAATGTCTTCAACCCTCTCAACATCACCCATCCTCCTCAAATACCGTACCTTGACCCCGTGTCCATCTCTCCGACTGGCGACAACAGTACCGACTCCCTTTCTATCGTTCTCCCTCAGGACTGCGGAGGCTTTAATCTGGGATCATTCTTCGTCCGCCGCTCTCAATTCACTGATCGCCTCCTTGATATTTGGTGGGATCCCGTCCATTACGAACAGAAGCACATGCAATGGGAACATAAAGAACAAGACGCTCTCGAATATCTCTATGCTTCTCAACCCTGGATCCGTCCTCACGTTGCGTTCATTCCTCAACGGATGATTAACTCGTTCCCTCCTGGCGCCTGTGGTGACGAAGGAAACGATCCCCAAATCCATTACCAAGAAACAGACCGTGACTTCATGGTCAATATGGCCGGTTGCGAGTGGGGTCGTGACTGCTGGGCCGAAATGTACAACTATCGAGAACTCAGTAACAGACTGAACAGGAGTCGATGGGAGAAATTCAAAGACTCTATCAGCGAGAAGCTGCATGCCCTCAGAAGTGCTGGGAAAGAGGAGATCGAACAGGGTGAATCTCAGCAGTGAAACAAGAACAAGGAACAAGAATAAGGATTAAAGAGCACTGATGTCGATACAACCAAGACGGAACGGAAGGACCTGCAGATGATCTGCCTGCTTGTTTCTACACACCCATAATTTACCCTTGACTACAAGAGAGATTTCTGTTACTCTTTCCTCATCTATCTTCTCACCACATTTGATCTTGTTCTATTACATGATCTGTAGCACCGCTGCATCTCTTCCCTCTCACCATGGATCTATACCTCAACATCCTTCCTCTCCCAATACGATCATCCTTGAAAGAAGAACAGAGCGAGCATGGGAGATTACGCCATATCACACTACACCCTATATTACATTACTCTCCATGCGATGCTATCCATTTTCAGGAAGCCGGCGACGATCTTATCTATAGTATTCACCTATCCTACCGCCCACTCACACTACCACTACTACTACTATTACTACTACTACCACCGCCACCAAGCATCAATCATCATCTTCTTATACCTTTCTAATGTTTGTTCTCCATGTATGAAGTAAGGTGCATGCACATCAAGGAGGAAAGATGTAACAACCGTCGGAAAGAAAGAAGGAGATATTATCTATCCTTCATCGATTAGTATCCGTTCGGATCGGATCGGACAGGACAGAATTATGGGATCGAGTTTCAGTGTACGATGATGGAGGGGTTTGTTTAGCCCACTCACTACTAGCTAGGTATAGAATACGCATGACATTTATTGATGGAAATGGTTTGATTGGTTAATTGATTGATCGTAATTATATGCGTGGCTTCTCTGTAGACGTCACGTGCTTGTTCGTTGAAACTACCTAAGTTATCTGATTTGTATGAAAGACTGGCGGAAGCAAAGGTTCGGCAAAGCAGGCTAACAAAGGACCTGATACCCTGCTCAGATACGCTGTAGCAAAGACACATGCTCCCTAACAGCTAGCGATCAACGTATTGGATACACCACTCGCTGACAAGGGAACAGTCCGTACACAGCCATTGCCTCCGTAAGCATCAGCTTTGCCGGTGACTGCATTGGCATCACCTTCAGCCTTGCTGTGGGAGATACTTTGATGTAGGCACTACATGACGTTTGTCGCTCAGCTAGACTCTTGAGAATGGGAAGTCTTCGTCATGCTCCTTCTTGATGATTACGTCTCCGTTTGGTCCGGTCTCCCTGGTCTTTCCATCAGGGACGTCATGCATTCTAGAGTCCCTGCCTGCAGGCTCATCAGTGACCTCAGGAGATTCTCTTCCAATTCTCCGGCGCTTGGCAGAGACAGGAACCAAATTTGACATGGTTGCTTTGAACGGTGCATTCACGGATGTTGAATCGTCAGTGTTCCACTTTGGGCCTTGCTCGGAAAGCAGCATACGAGTTCGGGAAGGGTGGATCATATTCACACCAGCAGGTGCTGATGCAAATGCAGACGTGGCTGTGATCTCGCCTTCTTCAATGTCACCACGCCGTTCATTGGACGGTATAAGCGCCTTGGTGACCCCAGACTCCTTGAGCCCAAGGAGATCCTCAGCACGGGTCACCAATGTTGCAATCCTCCCTAGAGGAGCTCCTTCAACAATGGTAGATTGTGAACATTCAGCCTCGATCTCCGAAAAGAGATGCTTGATGTTACCTGATGAGAGTCTAATGAAATCCTCCAGCTGTAGACATTGCCTCTTGTATTTATCACCGCGCGCACGTGCAGCGGCTTCGTGCGCGACTAACTCTTTCACGCGATTGAGAGCAATGTCACGCTCTCTGCGAAATTTTTCACCAAGACGCTCTCCTCCTGCCATTGTGTCCTCAATGTCGTTTCTTGTGGCAGTGTTTTGACGGCTTATGACAGCCCGAGATTGGATTCTGGCGAGTTCAAGCCGCTGGTTTTGATTATGTTCCGTGAGCTTCTTGATCTGGTCGTTTTTTGCAGCTATTTGAGCATTTGCAGCGTTGAGAGCTGCCTGTCCGTTTGCAAGAGCATGTCCTTGGGAGCTCACTCCGTTTCTCAGGTCAGTAAGCTGTGTACTAGATCCTGCATTGCGAGGACGCGTTATTGGCATCGGTCGACCTGGAAGCGAAGCTCCGTCTGGCGAAGACGTGGCAAAGCCAGTCTGCTTTTCACTACGCTGGCAAATCCGCGGAGAGATTGTCGCTGGTCCTCCCTGAATCTCCAGTGATGCCTTGTTCTGGTACTTTTGTCTCTCAGCTGTCTCTCGTTCAAGCTTCCTTTCGAGCTCATCACCTTTAGCTATTTGATCTAGGAGGCTGATTGTGACGCGATTCAATGTCTCCAGATGAAGGCAGGATGCTTGGCAAGTTGAGCCTGTTGCAAGCCGAGAAGAGTCCGCAGATACTCGTGGTGGTGGCAGTGGCCGATGGGGTATTGGACTATTCGAGGCCATGTTTGGTTACAGAAAAGTAAGTGGCGCCGATGATGTTGTAGTGTTCGTGACTCGTAATCTTATATCGCTGTAGGGTGCGTTGAAATCACCAGGTCTCGTTTTACAGTTGAAAGAGGGAAACTGAAGTTGTGTAGAATGAGAAAAGTGAGATGAGGAGCGGGTGTGTCTTAGGATAGTAGCACCTGCCCAAAACAGGATCTGGACATCAGCGGAATTTATGTTATCTAGATAGTCTCATCCTCATCGTCGTCGTTCATGGGAGAATCAGGGACACTGCTGATACCTGAGGTTGCTGGAGTTGGAGCACCACTCGGAGTAGACTTTGATTCAACCTGCGTAGCCTTCACTTTGAAATTCCAATCCTGCAGACTTGTCACCGGCCCACCAACAATCACAACAGGTTGCTCATCTGCATCTTTTCCCAGCACTGTTCCCTGGTAGCGAGATTCTTCACCAGTTTTACTATGCTTCTTCTTCATGGCTACTTCACATCAGAATTGTCTTGACACCTGAACGATTGGAAGCTTGCTCTCACCTGTAAGAAAATCTTCACCATCATCAATGAGATTGACATCAGTCAAGTCTTTTCCGCTTGCTGCTACACCGGCAACTCGACGAATCTCCTTATTCGCAGACCCCTTGGCCCAACTGACAAAAGTGTCGATACCTCGCAAGTCTTCAAACGGTACCATCTCACCATCAATCTGTTCCGAGCCTTTCGCTTCTTCCTCAAGTGCTGACATCTGAGGAAACAAAGCACCCGCTTCAAGTAAGGCCATCCTGACGTCTTGAATTGTCGGCACATAGCTATTGTGATTGCTGAATGCTGCCTGAGCAGTCGCTGACCCCAACAAGAGTAGATATCTCGCCGCCAGATCAGTTACTGTGTCCACGACGCTGGGTCGGGCATTACTGAACCCAGCAGCTCTCAGTATTTGAATCACTGCAGGACGCAGCAAAGCGGTGTGAAGATCATAGGGAGACATCTTGCATAGGCTCAAATATTGGTCTGTGGACAAGACAATATCTCTTCGAGGTTCAAGAAATCGAACAACTTAGGAAAGAGTGAAGGAGCAGTTGCACAAAAGATTCAGGCTTCACCATGGCGCCCAATGGAAATCCCTACAAGGTCACCAAAAATGTCAAAAAATGCCAACAACCTCTTCTATTGAAATTCGCCGAGAAGCGTACTCGGTTTGCAGAACTGACAAAAGACTTGGAGCTGATGTCGACGTCTTTTGCGGAAGGGGCCTTTAACGGTACCCGTAGCAAGAGCCGATCCGTGGCTGATAGTCCCAGCAACTCTCCTGCTCCACATGACGGAAATGTCCCTCTATCAAAGTCCTCAAAGCGTTCTGATAGACTGCAGAAGGCTGTCACTGCACCTGGAAGTAAGCCCCAGGGTATACTCAAGCGAAAGGGAACTTCGTCAACCAAAAAGAATGTCAAAATCAAGGCCGAACCTGATGTTCACACATTTGCCCGATCGAACAGCGTAGATCCTAGTGAGCGAGATTCTGCTACCTCTTCGTCCGTCGACACCTCTACAACAGCACCACAACTATCAAAAATGGCGGAACAGAATCGCCCGAAGCTGAAGCTCAAATTGTCCACGCAGAAACTCAAGAATGATACCCCCAATATACCTCAAACACCCTCCGCAGCCTCTACAAGCCTTCCTACTCCGTCCCTGAAGTTGAAGTTAAAGACTCAGAAGAATCCTACAGGAGGCGCACATCCTGCTGCTACGCCTGCTTCAGAGAAGCCCAAGAAAACGAAGAAATCGGCGCCTAGCTCATCAGCAAAGAAACGAAAGCAGCGTGAAGATGATGGTGCAGAATCGTCGGCCGACGAGCTTGGCCAACGTCCACAGAAGATCAAAAAGATTCGTTTCCTTCAGAAGTCGGCCGACGCTCTATCGCCTACAGTTGTCACACCTACCATTAAGCTCAAGACGAAGGGAAAGGTTCCTAAGAGACCTATGGGTGTCGGCTATGACAGCGAATTGTCTGACCGAGAGAACGATCCTACAGTTTCGGAGGCTTTCATGTTTAGGATGCCCCCAGGGCCGGATTGCGACTATTTGCAGCATGCGGTCGATAACAACTTGATTGGTATCTCTCCACGTGAAGGTGGCGCGGATATAAGAATGCAATTCTGGGATCGTCATGGTCGCCGCGCCACGATCACCATTCGAGGGCGCCGTTATGCAGCTGCGATGGTCGACCTCCCTTGTATAATCGAAGGCATGAAAAGTTGGGATAAGAAAGGCTGGATCAAAAGCGCCGATATATCCCAGATGCTTCTAGTTCTCGGAAGAGTGGAGACTGATGAACAGTCGCAGACTTTTCCACTGCCGCCAGAAATCGATCCAGACACATTCCAATATGCGCATGGCGTGACACCGCCAATGCAATGGGTGCGGAAAAGGCGCTTTGCCAGGACGAAGAGAACCAGCGTTTCTGCCATTGAAGCGGTGGAACGTAAGGTCAATCAACTTCTTGCTGATGATGAAGCCGCCGAATCTGTGAAATGGGAGGTCCTTGACTACGATACTTATACACGCCAGGAATATGAACGCGAGCATTCGGTGCAACACTACGACGAAGAGACCGAAGGGTATTATGATGAGGAAGATGCAGAGGGTGAAGAAGAGGACGACTACTTCGGCCGCAATGAAACGGATGGTGATGGCTTTGATCAAACCGCTGAAGACGTGGATATGGATGAAGATGCTGTTGCCAGAGAACTTGAAGCCCATCTTATGGCCTCGGAAGACGAAGAGGAAGACGAAACAAATGCGCTAGAGTCTACCGGGCCGGCGACACATCCTCAGATCCCGACGCCACATGCTGACGGGGACTCTTTCGCCTTGACTTCAACATCGGCTTCTCCAGCTGCTGGTACCACTGCCGCCGAAACCCCTGCATCGCACCCAGGTGAATCTTCTGGAGTCGAGGAATCATCCGATGTGGACGATGATCAGGATGCATCCGAAGCCTCGGACGATGAGGCAGCCGCTGCCCTCCGTGAACAACGAGAAAAGATTGAAGAACTGGAGGAGAGTATCAAGGCTGAAGAAGAGAAGTTCAAATCTATGCAGAATCCCATTCTCAGGAAAAAGATTCAAACGCAGATTCAAAAATTGCGCGCCGATTTAGAAATGGCCAGACGAGGGGCAGGGGAGGACGAAGGAGAAGACTGATCAAAGGTGCACATATACCGATGTGGAAGCGCGGTTCGTGTGATAATTGGTCTTGCAGGTCAAGGGCATGAGGAGGACTCGCGCTCTGTTTGTATTCTACATTTTGCGACGAACAGTGGCTGACGACTGAGATCGCCAATTGATACCCTGAGCTTTATTGTTACGAACAGGCTGTCGACGCAGGCGTCTTCTGTCAAAGGTTGACAATATTTGATATTCCCATCTATGATAATTCACGAAATCTACAAACGCACTGCCATTTTCTCTTGTAAGATCCGACATTTCAAGACTGAATTGGATCTTCCTAGCATGCTCACTCGTAGAATTGCACACCTGACAACACTACATCTATCTCCCATACCTTACTTCCTAATGATATCAGTCTCACCGAACGGATCCATTCCAATCCAATCCAATCCAATGCCAAACTCCATCAAAACACTTATTTACCAGAAGTAATCGTACATATATATATGTACATATATACTCCTGCCCATCATCACCGACCAATTATCTAGCAACGCCCTACTCTATATCTGAGGGAAGGGAATTCCAAGAGTAAGTTAGTGGCGGATAAAGGAACGGCGGAAGGGAGGACGGCTGTTATCGAGTTGCCTCCGGTCGAATGCTTAGAGCAGGCATATCAATGATGGACATGATTGATATGCTTGGAGATGCTTCTACGACGAACACAGTCTCGTAGCTCTTTTACAGAATTAGGATCATCGGTTGCTACAAGAGGAAACCATTTACAAACGGAAGTAGATTGGATTTGGTTGGCGGATCTTAGGTTCTAATTACAGAGGAGTTCCTAGTTTCCAAAACCCGAAGCAGCAGCAACAAGACTTTTCTATGCACTAAAAAGCCGTGAAGTGATGCGGATCCTGAATGTCCCACTAGTTCTCGATGACAGAGCTTGCTGACAGATGCTAATGAGTTAAGGAGGTGTGAAAAGTACAGTCGAGAGGGATTTTACAGTATCAGGTCATATATTGCGTATTTGCATCTGCGGGATTCATTAGTGTCTGCTCGAAATCCCGTGAAGAGCAGATCTTACCTATACGAAGCTCTTGGTGAAGCTCTCAATGGCCTCCTTCAACTGCGCCTCGAGATCCTTGCTCAACTGGCCCTCCTTCTCGATTTGGGAAAGGATTTCTGGCTTGTCACCCCTGAGGTGAGCAAGGAAGTCCGCCTCCCATTGCAAGATCTTGGCAACTGGGACACGATCCAAGTGACCGTTGACACCAGCGTAGATCAAAGGAACCATCTCGTTGACAGCCATAGGGCTGTACTGCTTCTGCTTAAGGAGCTCGGTCAAACGCTCACCACGGCTAAGAGTTTGCTTAGTGGCAGCATCAAGATCGGAACCGAATTGAGCGAATGCAGCGACTTCACGGTATTGAGCCAAGAAGAGCTTAAGAGAACCAGCGACTTGCTTCATGGCCTTCAATTGAGCGGCGGATCCGACACGGGAGACGGAAAGACCGACGTTAATGGCTGGACGGATACCCTTGTAGAACAATTCGGCTTCCAAGAAAATTTGACCATCAGTGATAGAAATGACGTTGGTTGGGATATAAGCGGAGACATCACCACCCTGGGTCTCAATGACTGGGAGGGCAGTCAAAGAACCACCACCGTGCTTGTCGTTCATCTTGGCGGCACGCTCGAGGAGACGAGAGTGAAGATAGAAGACATCACCTGGGTAAGCTTCACGCCCGGGTGGACGACGGAGCAAAAGAGACATTTGACGGTAAGCGACGGCTTGCTTGGTAAGATCATCGTAGACGATGACGGCGTGTTTACCGTTGTCACGGAACCACTCTCCAATAGCAGTTCCGGTGAAAGGAGCAAGGTATTGAAGAGGAGCAGCCTCGGAAGCGGTGGCAGCAACGATAATGGAGTACTTCATGGCGTCGTTCTCCTCGAGAGTCTTCACCAATTGAGCAACAGTGGATCGTTTCTGACCAATGGCGACGTAAATGCAGTAAAGCTTGGTCGACTCATCACCCTTGTCGTTAAAACGCTTCTGGTTCAAGATGGCGTCAAGAGCGACAGCGGTTTTTCCGGTTTGACGGTCACCAATGATAAGTTCACGCTGACCACGACCGATGGGAACCATAGCATCGACGGATTTGAGACCAGTCTGCACCGGCTGGTTGACGGAGCGACGAGGAAGGATACCAGGGGCCTTGAGTTGGGCACGGCTTCTCTCAGTGGTCTTAAGTGGGCCCTTGCCATCAATTGGCTGACCAAGGGCGTCAACAACACGACCAAGCATAGCCTCGCCAACTGGAACGTCAACCTATATCAATTAGTTGCGCGCCTTCTTCACAATTGGGTATGTGCGTACGATGTTGCCAGTTCGCTTGACGGTCTCACCCTCCTTGACAAGACGATCAGAACCGAAAAGCACAATACCAACTTGGCCAGCTTCCAAGTTCATGCACATTCCCTTGACACCGGAGGCGAATCTATTATTCAATTAGCTCACACGCTTCAAAAGGCATCCTGTCGCCAGATTGACGTACTCGACCAATTCTTCAGCTTGGACATTGTTCAGACCGTGAACACGAGCGATACCATCTCTGGAACTTCAGTCAGCATATGTTCTTTGTGTTGATGATTGCCAAAGCCCTTCTTGAGGTGCTGTTGGATGCGCTCGTACCCGACGGAAAGGACACGGCCAGTCTCAGAGAGGTTGGCCTCCTCTTGCACACCTCGGATTCGTTGTTCAAGGATGGAGGAAACTTCTGTTGGGGAGGCTTTGGCATCTGCAGCATATGTTCGGACTTGCTTTGATGCTGATGCAAGAGGTGAAACGGCGGCACGGCTCTAGGAAGCAAAATCTTCATTAGCATCAACGACATCCAAATCTGAACAAAACGGTGCTGAAATGACCGCCGCTAGCTCAATTGAGCTTTGCAGAAGCCCATTCAAGCATTTTCAAGATGGTTTAAAGCTTGATGGCGACGATTGGATGGGATTCAGGAGCTCACCGTTGCGATTCTGCCGGAAGCAGAGATTGCACCAACCGCGCGGCTGGCTTGCCGCAAAGCAATTCTGTTCATTGTGCAATCTGATCAAGAGACGGGATTGAAGCTCCTGACAATGATTTCAAGGTAGATGAGAGGGGGTGGTTGGTGAGTGGAGAGGTTTGTAGGTAGGTGAAGGAGCTTTTGTCGAGGTTTAGAAATGAAGTTGAGGAGAGCGGATTCTCACGCTAGTCCGTTCTGCCGAGCATTGAGTAGGAAAACATAATTATGAGCGAGCGAAGCAAAAGATGCTCCACCAACACCCCAAAAGCTTCTCTTCCTGTCCAATCACTCATACCAGAAGATACTGAACACACTATTGATACATAGAGGTAGAGGTACTGTAGATAATTGTTATTGTTCAGAATCTTGGGTTTCGCTCTTGCTATAGACTGTTTCTCCTTTCTCATGTATTTCAGATGAGAAGGCCATGGTTCAGTAATGAATGCTATTTGGCAAGTCGCCTGCCGATCATCACTCCTGGCCAGCTTCCTACAAACTCCGATACTGCCGAATGTTCCATAGCGCTACAATGAACAAACGGTAGCACAGTCATTCATTTCTAGTGATACCGCTAACATGAATGCATATCTGAGAACTTGAATCCTTTTTTCTCTTTGGCAGAAACCAAGACGTTCGCGACATCAACGTCATCATTCAGCCCTGCCCATGTGCTTCTGAGAAATCGGCTGAGCCTTCTTTCCGTCAGCGGCATCAAGCTTCGCCCGGTCCTCAGCAATCATTTTTGATAGACGTTTTTGCAATTCAGGGCGGTAACCGAAGGCGAACAAGATCTCCATCCATACGAATAGACCTGCGAGCGCCAATGACTGGTACAAACTCGTGAAAAGTGCAGGAGCACGACCTTCGAAAAACCCGTGTCCAATAAACTGCACGATCCAGGAAAAGACATGCAAGGCCAGTGCGCAGTAGTTGGCGGTCATGCCGTAAGTCATTCTGATATAGTTCCCCAGCGCTGCCAGCGCCATGAGCGGTGGCACATACATGGCTCCAGCCACGGGTTCCAGGAGCATGTAGAAAATGCCCCAAGATATAGCCAACAACGTCCCGGGGTTTGGAGGGAGATACTTGACGGTAAGGAGTTCCGGAAGAGGGAGCTCGGGAAGGTTACTAGCCTATTACTTTCATCAGTCGAGATTTCTTCAAGCTGAAATGCTCGTGAAATCACCAGTAGTAAGAATGTGCCCATTAACGTAGGAACAAAGATCTCATGGATGCCAATATTAACCTATAACTTGGTGGTCAGACCTCTGTAAACCGAGCGAATCATAGAATGGATCTACCCGATCCTGATGGTAAGCACCGTACTGTGACGAGCAAGGTAGTCAGTCTTTAGCTGAAATTCCCCTGAGTCGATATAGCACTCACAAAACGCAATTGCTTCTCAAGATTCAACGCCATCGTGGTGAATCTCAACTTCTGTCGTAGTGGGGACACAAATTGCACGATGCTTAATCTAGGTACAGATATAGACTCTCCAGGTTTCACGGAAGGATTGTCAGAAAGGAAGGAAGCGAATAGGTATACGGATCCACGAGAGACTTATATAGGTGTGCTGCACTCAAAGGTCACTAAAGAGACCAGGATCTGAGGGGGGCGACCTGTGTAGAGATGCCGAGGATTGCCGCAAGATACTCCGCGGTAATGCTGCCTGACGACCAGAGTTGAAGAGCGATGGGCGAGCGAAGCAGGTGATACACATTCACTGGCTCGCACTATCGTTTATCCGCCACCGAAAAGAGAGGAGCTTTTGAAGAATACGCCAAGTCTTCTCGCTTCACTTGCCTAAGGTGTGCAACTTACCTCAAAGCCTCTTGGAGCGCCGCGATCATAATAATCTGATCTCCAGAGTCGAACCAGAAGTCGCATGTTTTGCGACTCCCCACACTGCTCTCCTTCAAGCGCCTGGATTCCTCTCCCTGGTCTAGCTGCATCGACACTGTGCGCACATCTATACGGAACATTCGCTCGTTTGAAGCTTGCTGCATGACCTTCTCTCACAACAGCCCCGGAGCAAGACTTGATCAGCGGAACAGAGTAGGAGTCCAAGAGACGCAGGGCGCAAACAATTCATACCGTTAAAGGTGGAGTATGCCGGTTTGCTGAGAAGACAGCGAGAGGCTCTGCCGGGCCAGATCATACGAGTTCGAGATCTGCCTGTTCCTGTATCGAAGCTGTACCCTGGATAAGAAGCAAAAGAAGACAAAAAGCAGAGGCGGTTGGTGCCTTTGAGCAAGGCGCAACATCATCAAGATGTTCTTTCTAAAAGACTTGAACTTCGAGGTCACGCTCCATCCTTCCTTTTTCCACCAAGGAGCTAAGGATATAGTGATGCATGAACTTTTCAAAAAGCGCGAAGGAGTTTGTACCGGGGAGTTCTACATCATCTGCATTATCGATATCTTCAAGATGTCACCGGGGAAGGTATTAGCGGGCACGGGGCATGCGACCTTCAACGTTGAATACCGTGCGATCGTTTGGAAGCCGTTCAAGGGAGAGACAGTAGGTCCACTGGTGGCTGTGCCACACGATGATACACGCCGACTAACTTTCATTGCGTCAGGTTGACGCCTACGTAACTTCTGTAAATATCCAAGGAATCTTCTGTGAATGCGGGCCGTTGTCAATCTTTGTTTCACGACATGTCTGTCCGCACTACCCAAGTTGAACCCGCTCAACCACTGACGTTATACAGTTAATACCAAGCGATATCAAATGGGTTGGAGACGCTACGCCTCCGCAATATACCAATGGAGCAGATGAAGTCATTGAGAAGGGGTCGAATCTTCGTGTGAAGATCACTGGTCTCAGAAGTGATGTCTCGGCGATGTTCGCTATTGGTAGCATCAACGATGATTACTACGGGTAAGAACATCGCATCTTCAGTGACTTGAAGGCGTACCTGACATTTCTCACAGTGTTCAAATGTGAGCTGCATATGCTCCATAACCAGCGGCCTATGTTTCACAAGCCTCAGTCCCGGGAGATGGTGTTTAGGCTATGATGAGAGCTCCTCTACCGGATGACATGCCGTCGCTTAGACGCTGATCTGGCTCGATTGACATGATCAGATTGCCTGTAGGGGCATATGGCACAGACGACCGTTCGAAACGACGTGATGACTGGGACTCCAAAGACTGCCTTTGCCTGGTGTAGGACTACAAGCCTTCTGGCAGGCTCCAGTGGAACGTATGGATCCCTACGAAAAACCAGCATTTGAAATGGATACAGTGCATAGTTTTTTTAATTGTCCTTGGACGCGTTGGCGTTCGAAAAGCTGGAAAGCAAAGATGGGAGGGGAAAAGAACGACCGAAATGAAATAAAATCATGTACAACCCGCTTAAGTTATCGTATAATATTATTCTCCCTTTGCAAGTGTGAGCCAGTTCTCCTCCAAAACCCCTCCCTTGAGGTTGTGACATGTCAAAACAACGTGATACCTCATGGACTTAGTAATTAGCACTCGGATGCTCTTGTCTAATTGTGATTACCATACCAAGCTCTCCATTCCTTCCTCGTGTAAATCCCCCCCGCGGGTCCCTGTATCAATGCCGGAAGGATGGTTCTAGACAACCACAAGGAGATAGATAGGATTATACCACAGGTTGTCAATGCAGGCAGACCAGGTCCTACTACTGCTATCATTGTCTTTCGGTAGGGGTTTGATATATACATTTTACACCCGGTGAAGCATGTCTGTCTTAGAGCTGCGAACGCTCTCAAAAACTGAGCATGCCGTAGTATTATGAGCCCAAGGCTTCATTTCCTGACAGCTGTATCGCCTGCCTTGATATCAATTGCGGATCTCGAGCCTAGGAGCGCAGACAGTAGAATGATTATGCTATGTCTGATCCTCTTCAAGTAGAGCAAGGGGAAAAAAAAAGGAATTTAGGAAAAGGACCTCAATGCCAAATCCATAAAAAAACGATGATGGGAGTGGGACTCGAACCCACGCTCCTTGCGGAACCAGGAAACATTTCCTTAACCTGGCGCCATAACCAACTCGGCCATCCCACCAAGTGTTGATTGATATATTTTGGGCCAAGGATTAATATAATTGTCTTCAAAAAAGTTTCCTCAATGAAAAGCTCATGGAGATGGACCCTTTCTAAGAGAGTCGGTCTCTAGCTAACTTAGTGGTGCATATATATAATATATCGATATCATAGACTTTCACTGGCACGACATTTGCCTTCGGACGATTTGTGAAAGCATGTCATGCTAAATCAGTGATAATTGAAAAGTGAACAGGAAGACAAACGCTCATTAGTATGTTTTGCGGACCGCTCTGATTTGATCAATTGACCCGTCATCACTCGCGATGTCGAAAATCAAGGCATATACCATGGGCATTTCCGGGTATGTAGATATTCTTCACACGGGCAATCCCACATATACATTCATCACCCGCCTATTTTGCGATTTGCTAATTCTCATGGTACAGTTTCCTCCTCTGCGCCGTTGGTGGACCCGTCGCCTTGAACTATTTCCGCCCAACGGATGAAGAGGTATTCGCAAAGTTCAGCCCGGAATTGAAAAAGCGCAGTCTCGAGAACCGTGAGCGCAGGGAGCGGGAGTTCGACGAATTCGTGACGAAGCTGAAGGAATATTCGAAGAGCGATAAACCAAGTCCGTCATACCTTCTTCGTCATTGGCTGGGGATTGCCTTTTGCTGACGGATAAAATAGTTTGGGTCGTCGCGGCGGAAGAAGAGAGGAAACGCAAGGCGCTGGAAGCGGAGGCGGCCCAGACGAGGCTGTTGGAAGAATCGAAGATACGAGATGAATTATTGGCGCAGCAGAGGAAATGAGAGCACTCAAGTGAATGTAAAGCACAAAAGGCAGAGATCATTGGGACGAAATCATTGTGAGAGTCGGCATTCGAGAAGAATTACTGGCGCCAGCTCGATAAGTGGGAGAAAATGGTATCCTGGCGTTTGATCTATGGGATGTTCGCATATGGTAACGAGGGCTCGTCAACGCTAATGCGTGCAGGCGTAAGAGCCTTTACACGATTATCAACAACTGAAAGAGCATCCATGTGCTTTCAGCGGGCGAAGGTGGTATAGGTGGTCAATAGTCAGCTTGGAATTGCACGGGTATCGTTCGCTGTCTGAGTACTTGGATTCTACATGCTGATGTCCGCCTGAGAACGCCCTGCTATCTATCAAAAAGAGAAAACTTCAATCAAATCACCTCAAGATCCAAATACTTTCAAGAACCCCCACAATCCAAGACTTGATAACACCGGGATGGTCAGATTGTCGTCCCAACCCATAATATCGATGAGCTCGCTGCCGGACGCAATAAATCCTGTTACTACACTCATGATCCCTAAGGCTATTGGGCCAGTAATGGCGGTTTTGGTGTAGTTCCATCCAAGGTATTTCGTCACTTGCTCTGGCAAACTGAGACGATTTTTGAACATGAAGACGTCGCCGGGATTATCGGCCAATTCGCCATATCGGGGGTAGAGGATACCCCAGAACAAGACGGCAGTTACGACACCGACGCCGAACGCAGCAAGGCTTCCTGCCAGAGATTTGCCTTTTCGGAGTCGGATCGTATATCTTCCATATAGTCGACCAAATGTCGAGGCTGCGGTGTCACACCAGCTGAGCAGTAGGATACTCATGACTCCGATATCTTTCGGGTAGAATCTCAGGGCAACGAAAGCACCCAGCAGATACCATATAACACCATTGTAGCTGCTGACTTCTGTTTCTCGCATGAGTGCACCAAGACATCGGATATAGATCTTGTTCACTGTCTCGGAGCGGTGTCGAATGAAGTCGGTTGCCGCTATTGGCAACAGAGCAGAGAGGAGCCAAGGCGTGATAGTTGTCGTCTGTATGCCTCGCGTATAGAAGTTGATAGTAAAGAACCCAATAGAGACATGGAGGAGTTTTCGAGGAACTTCATGCTTATGGACAAGAGCTCGATAGTGCCTGTGTAGTGGTATCAGACCCAGTGGGGATGGCGAACGAGAGAACTCTCGCCAGGATTTCTGCATTGCTGAATACGGCGATAGATGTCCGTTGACTGGAGAGGTTGGCTCGGGTATTCCATTCGTGATGGGTTCTGACTTTGCGACTGGTGCATTTCTAGAGGGAAGCCCGCTCATCCTCCTCCCATTGGACAGCCTTGGCCCCGACGCGAGCGGTGATCGACTTCGCGAGCGGGCTCGATCGAGAGACGAGTCAGATCCAGAACCATTTTCCTCACGGATTGGATCTGGAGTAGACACCTGCTTTTGTCTCTGTTTCTTTGCTGCCGATCTCGTTATTGGCGCGAAGTATGTGTCTCTTGCATCAGAATCGGAGGGGTCGGGGGAAGGTGATATCACCCTCGGAGTCGCCGGAATGTCATACTGATACGACATGGTGCAACGCCGCAGGGGTAGCGGAGATGATTGAACGAGACCTGTTGAAGGTCTATATAGAAAAAAGATCAAAAGATAAGTAGATAGAGTGGAGATCGCATCTGAAGGCGGTGGAGGGGGTAATGTTGGCTGTCGAATAAAAAGGGTACGCGGATCGACGCGGTGCCTATCGAGATGCGATACGATAGATTGCGCTGGTAGAAGCTATTCGAATGTGAACTGTAAGGCCAAAGCCGCAAACCAAAGGGCCTGTTATGGAGGAGGATACGACACAAGGGTTTGAAGAGTCCTAGGAGAGAATGACGGAGATGTTGTGGATAAGAGGGGATCGTGTGAGGGTCGGTTGACTGGCTGCAAAGTAATGAATATATCATCGTACAGCGAGAAAGAATCTTGTTTTCCCACACCGCGGGTTCGCTTGATCTGACCCCTAAATGATAGCTTACTACGTTAGGTCATAATTAACTTAGTTACCTAAATAATAATTTCCGATTTCTGACTGGCGAGGTGGTCCCTATCGCTTCGGCCGAGTATCTCACCGCCTAGCGATAAGAAATTATTTGGACTGGCCGGCAGAATATTTTCTATCGCCTGCGACGAATTGTAGTTGATGCTCTGGCAGTAGACGCCTTTTCTGATAACATTGCAATATGGCGCCTGATAGGGGAGCATCTAAGGGGAAGTCCAGCTCAAATAGGGCTTGGGATTCTCTGGCTCCTCCTCTGTCAGATTGGGTCATTGAAGCCACGGCGGCAATGGGATTCGCCCGCATGACTCCCGTTCAAGCATCAACTATTCCACTCTTCATGGCCTACAAAGATGTAGTGGTCGAAGCAGTGACCGGCAGCGGCAAAACCTTGGCTTTCCTCATCCCTGTCATTGAGAGACTATTGAGGTTGGAAGAGCCCACTAAGAGACATCATGTCAGTGGTATTGTCATTGCTCCTACCAGGTACGCCAACTACAAACAGTGGAAAGACATGCGACTTACACGTGTTTAGAGAGTTAGCTACACAGATATATGACGTTGCACGATCGCTTCTATCCTTTCATGGCCCATCCAGTTCCACTATTGATAATGTAGAAGGATCTGAAGATGCGCCGGTTGCATATTCGAAAAATACGACCAAAGTAGTTCCACAGTTGCTGTTAGGTGGCTCAACAACCGCTGCCCAGGACATAAGTCAATTCCTGAAGAAATCACCCAATCTTCTTATCTCTACTCCTGGCCGTTTACTTGAGGTATTGTCTTCACCTCATGTGCATTGCCCACAGTCATCGTTTGAAGTCCTTGTCCTAGACGAAGCAGACAGGTTGCTTGATATGGGGTTCAAAGACGATCTCACGAAAATCCTGAAACTCTTGCCAAAGCAGAGGCGGACAGGCTTGTTCAGTGCAAGCGTCAGTGAAGCCGTGGACCAAATTATACGAGTTGGACTTAGGAACCCTGTCCGTATCGCTGTCAGAGTAAAAAGTGCCAATGGTGCAGACGAACGACGCACTCCCGCGAGCCTTCAGATGAAATATGCTACAACACGAGCCTCGCAGAAGCTTCCAGCGCTCGCGGAGTTGCTTCAGAGCTTAGTTCCGGTGCCTACCAAGACCATCGTCTACCTGTCTACATGTGCCGCGGTCGATTATTTCCAGCACTTGCTGCCAAGCCTCCTGCCACAGGGTATGGTCCTGGTACCATTGCATGGGAAGCATCCATCGAATGTCCGGCAGAAGAACTTCGCTCAATTCGTCAACTCGGTGTCTCCCGCTCTCCTTTTGACTACTGACGTGGCAGCTCGTGGTCTTGACGTACCGTCTGTCGACCTCGTAGTACAGATCGACCCTCCATCAGATCCAAAAGTCTTTCTTCACCGATGTGGTCGAGCCGGAAGAGCAGGTCGCAAAGGTCTTAGCATTGTTTTTGTTCAACCAGGGAGGGAAGAGGAGTACATTTCCTTCCTAGAAGTCAGGCAGACACCGGTAGAAACTCTTCAAGAGCCTAATATCACCGTTAGTGATCAAGTTTCTGCGGAGATCGCGGCTAGGTTGAGGGCCATTATAAGGAAGGACCGAGCCTTGCATGACAAGGCTCAGAAAGCATTTGTCAGCTGGGTGAGAAGTTATAGTAAGCATCAAGCATCATCAATCTTTCGTGTGGAGGACCTTGATTGGAATGATCTCGCCGAAGGATGGGCCCTCCTAAGACTTCCAAAGATGCCAGAGCTCAAGAAATGGACAGGCGATCGCTTCATTGTTAAGGACATCGATTGGGACAGCTACGCCTACAAGGACAAGCAGCGGGAGAAGCTACGAAAAGCTGCACTGACCGAGTTCAAGGAACGCGGCCCTGATACCACTCCGCCCAAACCAACCCGTACCCAAAAAGCCGGAACCATACCTTGGTCAGAGAAGCTGGAAAGCAAGGCTGACAAGGAGAAACGAAGAGCAAGGAAGCATGCTCGCCGAGAGAACGATCGAATTGCGAATATGACGGCGGACGAGAAACGGGCGCAGCAGGAGACTCAGCAAATGATAGCAGAACTGAAGCGTCGACATGAAGCAATGACAGATGATAATGACGATTTTGAAGGCTTCGATTGATAACATGTATGGGACCTTTGCCAGTGTCCTAGTTGAAACCACTCTGTGAAGCCCTCATCGAGATACAGCGTCGAACACGGAACTCGACTGGGTCGTGCAGACCTAGGGGGTGTCTCTCTGCAAGGACTACCACTGCGAACCCCGCCACCATCGCTATACGCACGGGGTTCCCTGCTTTACTGTAAAGACCGGTGCTGCTGCAACTATATCATCTACCGGCAGGATCTGCTCCCTTGTCAATATCGGAAGCTGCAGCAAGCGATATCTTTGTCAGCAAGGACCAGCAAGGACTGGCAAGGGAGGTTGCTCTCTTGTAAGCCTATCTGCTGTATTACGGTGTCTGAGAGTCGCCAACATCCATGATTTTAGATACCTCTTTAACGAGCTGTTTGGACAAGGATGATACAGTAATTGGCACAACAAGAATTAGCTAATTAGAAAAGAAGGCCCAGGCACCCCGCATCTTTCTAGTGGATTTCTTTTCTTCTGTTGTTCACCATGATAGTTGCACACGCTTCTGTGGCTGTCCGGAATGTACAATACTGGTCCGGCTCCATATCAGGCAAGAGTGGCATATCGTAGGGATCGTTCGGAAAGGCGGCGCTACTGCTCCGATAGAAAGGAGTAAACCCGAAGTCAATCTACGTGTTTCAAAAGATGGGCCTCTAGAGTGATTCATGTATAGTGATAATTAAATTCATCAACCCCATGACCTCTCACCATAAGCAAGATAATTATATTCACTGGCGACACAAGTCCAATGCTCGATGAAGGATAATCACCGTCTGCAATTCTCCGCCTTAAATTGCACCTCCATTGCGGAAGTAAAGCCAACTCCCCTCCTACAATATACTTTTCGGCACTCCTCATCCATCTGTACCTTTCTTTTGTTTCGTCTGTTTCATCGTGATAATCATGACCATCGAAAGTGTGAAGTGGTCTGAGGATCTAGCGGCGGGTATGCGTCCCCTCGACCCATTGGCTGATGTGCATAATGCACTCATCTACTGCGTCTGGGGAAGCTCAACATTGTTGCCGGTTAAAATGTATAGTGACAGGGCCAGAGCTTGGAAAGCCCGCGGACCTATATAAGTTCTAGGCGTTGCCTCCGGGGTTCGTCCTGCTTTCTTTCTTGAGGCTATCACAGTTATCAGTGTAGGAAGATGATTTTTTCTAGGGTTATTTCCGTCGCTCTTGCTGTCCCGGTGATACTTGCTGCTAACTCGACGGTCAATTCCCATGCTGTTGGGAGACTATTCTCACTGGAGGGAAATGTCACTTACTTCGCTGGTCAGTATACCCGAGACAGATCAGCCTGGCTAGTAACTTTAACACCAAATAGGGACAAACGCTTGGTGGCTTGGTCACCTCTCTGAGGATGCAGATGTTGACACGGCAATGAGGGAGATTGCTGCATCCCAGGCAAAGATCGTCCGCGTTTGGGGGTTTGGGAACAGCAATGTGAACGAAACATCGTCAGTGTACTTCCAACTGATAGATGAGACGCTTCCTGGTCTCCACACCGCTATCAATTATGGTCCGAATGGTGAGCGTCTACGATCGTCCTGTTCAGAGCTAGGTCTGATGACATCTATCCTTACATAGGTATCGGCAGGCTGGACTCCGTCGTTGCAGCGGCAGAAAGGTATGGGGTAGGGCTTGTCCTTCCGATGCTCAATAACTGGGATGACCTTGGTGGAATTACGACTTATTGCAATGTGTTCGGTTGCAATGGCACAACGTTTTACAACAATGCAGCAGCTCAGGCTGCCTACAAAAATTACGTCAGTTTCGTGGTCAGCCGATACAAGTCATCTTCCGCCATATTTGCATGGGAACTCTGCAACGAACCGCGGTGTAACGGATGCAACAGTACGGTCATCTATGACTGGGCTTCCGACGTTTCCGCATATATCAAGTCTCTGGACTCATCTCACATGGTGACACTCGGTGATGAGGGCTGGCTCTGCTCTGGAGGCGATGGATCTTACGCTTACTCTTGTGGTGAAGGTGTCGACTTTGCTCTGAATCTGAGGATACCGACACTCGATTATGGCACGTTCCACTTGTATCCTGACTCATGGGGTTATAACGAATCTTGGGGCAATACGTGGATTCTAGAACACGATGCCATTGGTAAAGCAACTGGGAAACCCGTCGTTCTTGAGGAATATGGTGCTACTAACAACATGACCTTTTACGAATCTCAGTGGCAAAATACTATCTTGCAAAACACAGAACTTGCGGCAGATCAATACTGGCAGTTTTCTAGCCCGGACTTACCGAGTGGTACCAATATGGGGGACACATATGACACCACCTATGGAACTCAACAGTTCCAGATACTTGGGACAGAGCACGCAACGCAAATGCTAGCTAAGGACGTTCAAAATCAATATGACTAGATTGACAGTTTCGGATACAAAATAGCATCATTCTGCAATTCCACTAATAGTCACGCATGGGCACAACCCATAGTATGGTCTTCAAAGTATGCATTCCTAAAAGTTGAAAACCTAGACTGTTCTAAAATTAAAAAAAAAAAGGGCTCAGTTGAGAGCCCTCAGGTCAAGGCTGGGTAGAGGTGACCTATAGTACATGAGGTGAAATACCCTTGGAAGAACTTACGCAATACCTCTTTGACAGTTTGAACTGCGAGGTGTGAAGGAAAAGGATTGATCTGTAGAATTCCTAAGTTCATGCCAATATATAGGGGTGAGATATTCTGCGCTGCTGAGTGATATCCGGCAAACTCGTTCTCAAGAGAAACGATAGTAGACCCAATCACCACTACACATATGAAACCGAAGTTGACATTAACATGGATGAACAATATTCCGCTGTCTATAGAAGTCGCCTTGAAGCGCAAGCGAGTGAGAGTGACACTGTCAATCTCAAACTTCTTGTAACTTCGTGTAACTTCACAGTCAGATTATTTACAGTAATTTACTTTACACATGATACACAAATTCAGTACATAAAAGGCTGATGAGGAGATATTTCCATTCGATCTTACGATTTCACGACACTCTCCAGTGCAAGCCTCCCTGTGTGTACCGATGGGCTGGAGAGATCTACCGGCTGAGTTGATACATGAAGTTGCACGACACCTTGACAGACATGGGCTGCGAAGTTTGCGACTGGTGCAGACCTCTCTGGCTGACATAGTCACTCCAAAGCTCTTCGAGACCGTTCATATCAGCCCTAATGCCTGGAGCTTCCGGAGAGCGAGCAACATCGCAGAGAGACCAGAACTTGCTAAGCATGTGAGAAGGCTGGTGTATCATGTGGGCACGCTCGATGCTTCATATGCGAACAATTTCCCTACGTTCCGTGAAGAAGTGTTAGATCAACGGCCACCACCTATCTCGGATTTCATATTGCCCAATATCTCAGAAGACAAGGTTCGTGAGATGTATGACAACTATTTGGACGAGGTGCTTGCGCAACAAGAGTTTGGACTGCGGAATGAACGACAGGCTCTACATGACCTCTTCAATCAATTCTCAAAACTGGAATTTGTCACATCAGTGCTAGACGAATACTCTCCTTTCGGACCTCCAGATGGCTACATTGAGCGACGTACTGGCATGCCGACCTCGATAGATGATGCACCACACTCAGAGAGACTTCTTGGTGCTCTGACCGACTACCCGAATCTCCCAATCAAGCACGTCGCCCTCGATGTTCTAGGATGGTACGTTTTCCGGGATCTCGCATTAGAGAATTCAAGCTTGCATCCTCCTCTCGTTGCCACCCTGTTAACCCAACGCCTGCGCACCCTCCATCTCGGCCTCTACAACTCCGAACTCGTGGAGATGAAGAATCCCGAACGGGCGCTAGGATACTTTCATTTATTCCTCTCTGGGACTCAGCAGACTTTGACATCGCTGTCACTCGATTTTGACGAACTGCCTTACGACGACACAGACGATCAGAAGCTCGTCCAAGTCCCCCTGAGTATTTTCAACCTCAAGTGGCCGAACCTTACCTCACTCAGTCTCCGTGGCATCGTCGATACCGAACCCCATTTCGTCGGATTCCTCGCCGCCCATGCCTCCACACTCCGCCACCTCAGCCTTGCCGACATCCAAATCGTCAACACAGTCTCCTCCACTTCTCCTTCCCTGCCCACCACTACCTCCACCACCAGCACAAGCCCAACCACAACCGCCTCCCCTCCTCCTCCTCTTCAACATCCCTTCTTCTCCACTTCTCCCGGCTCCATAATCACCTTCTTCCAAACCATCCACTCCCTCCACCACCCCCCTTTCTCACCCTTCTCCGTCCACCTCTCCGGAAACTTCACCAACCGCCACACCGAAGCCTGGTACGTCGGCAACACAACCTCCCAACACCCTTCCCTCCTGCGCGTCCGTCTCGAGAATTTCCTCTGCCGCCGCGGGCCCTCACCGTTCCCGCCCTGGCACGAATATCTCGAATTGCAGAGGCCGAGGTATGAGGTCAAGGCGAGGGGGCTGGATGTGCAGGCGCAAGTCGAGGAGAAGCCGGTGAGGGAGGAGTGGGCGGATGAAAGCTGGGAGTGGTGTCCGGAGTTGTTGGGTGGGTGAGAATTTCTCGTTCGCAAACCGTCCTGTGAAGGGGAATGAAATGAGGCTTTGGACCGTCGACATGCTGCTTCTCTAAGATCTCAACGGGCTCAGCATTGATTTTTCCACTACGTCGATCGATTATCTACTCTACGAATCCTACGCACAGGAATGGACCTCACACACAGCAAGAAACGTCATTCACAAACCCCGATGGATTGAAAGAATATCATTATAGTAAGGGTAATGATATGTCAACGACAACGACGACTGGGATATCTATAGAGGAAGGCACACACACACCAAACAATAGTAACAACACACTTTTTCCCTTCAAGCTTAAGCGCAAGCAGAAGCAGCAGCAGCAACTGCAGCTTCTGCAGCTTGGAATTTCGCAAACTCCCTGTCGAACCATTCTTCAGCTCGAGCATCGTCACTTGGTGACCATAATGCATCAACAAGATCTGCAATCTCTTGTGTGCAGATGCCAGCTTCCACCATGGTCGGAGGGATCGGCCAGTCAAGCTTGCTGAATTCGTTATCTTCATCGTCGATATCGTCGACTTGTGCCTTCTCTGGGGCCATCGAGCTGATCGATGAGACGGAGGACGAGAGTTGGGTTGATTGACGGAGCGCACTGGGTGATTTGGGTTTGTAGCGTTCTGCTGACTGGCGTGCTTTACTGAGGGGGCTGGCATCCTCAGCTTTCGATTTCCTTGGTGTCTCAGGCAGAGGTGTCTCGCGAGGTATGAATGTGCTCGATTCGCTTTGTGGTAGGAAAGTACTGTCATCTGGGAATGTACTGGGCTCTCCGCCGTATTCAATACCAGACATACCGCTGGAGGTATCTTGAGTTCTAAGGCTTGACTCGTCCGACCATTCATCCGGCATGCAGAATCGATTTGGTGCTGGATGAGCAGAGCTTGGGACAAAGGAATCACTGTTTTGTGATGTTGGCGATGACTGCTGTTCGGCAGCAACGAACGCATTTGGTGAATCTGAGAAATGTATCCCACCATATCTTGCGCGAGCGCGTTCCTTAGAAGGCGTGTCAATGGGGCTATTATCGAACTTAACACGTTTGCTCGAACGAGCAATCCGTTCGAAAGAGTTGTCCGTGGCTTTTTTCAGGGCTGATTTGGGGAACTTAGCAACAGGATCAACTTCTTCTTCTTCCGCTTCATCTGTATCACTGTTGTCAAAGTATCGTAGATCCATGCCGTAGCTTACGCCCGGTGGATTTGGAATGTAATCGTCTGGTGAGGGAGGCTGTCGTTTGCGCTTCTGCCCTGGGACAGCATCATCATCTCGCGCGTCTTCAGGCTCGGTAGCCTTATCGGATGGGCCATAGCCGGGATCGTAGATTTCGTACTCAGCGAGATTGATACCTGCCTCCCTCGCTTCTTCTTCTCTTTGCTTCAGACTTCTAGGATCGGTAATTCGATTGAGTGGGACGCCTTCCCAACCTAATTTCCAAAGATGTTGCTTGAGCTGGCGAGTGTCTTGTCGCCTTTGCATCGGAGTCTTGCTTTTACGTGCAGATGCTGCATTGCGATATGAGCTGTAATTTCGTGGAGTAGTCGTGGAGCCGAATAGGCTTCGTCGAGGTCTGGGTTCCGACTGCGCAACAGAACGTCTCGTTCCAATTGATGGTGTAGGTGCAAAACCATATTCATCTTTGGTGGCTTCCAAGGTTATAGGTTTTGCTTTTGGAGTTTCGATTTCGCCGAGTTTCTCAGGCGATAATTGTAGTGTTTCGTTGGAAGGATCATCAGACGTAGTGCTCTCTGTTATTTCTGGAGCGGTGGTGAATAGTCGAGAAACTGATCGCGATATAGATCCAAACATGCTGCCAAACAGAGTATTTCTTCCTGCGGTATTGGGTGTTTGAGGGTGTGTCTTCTGGTCATTGCGCGGTGTAGGAGAAGTAGTGGGAGATGAATTTTGAGACTCAGGACTTGCAGGAGTCGTCATAACATGCTGGGTTTGAAGCTCGGGAGGTTGCAAACGCGGTTCTTCATCTGAAACCTGTCAGCTAGGTTGATACATTACCAAGGTTGAACAGACTCTTAGATGCGGCTGCCTCGTGTGCCCTTGCTCTAGCGCGAACATTTAGGAATGTAGCGGTAGCATGACGTTTTGCCGGTAATTCTTCGACACGTTCGTCTCGAGAACGCTTTGGACGCGCGCGAGGTTTGTCAGAAAGGCTCACAAGGCCTCCTGGGGATTGAGGTTGGCTTCTGGTACGCATGTTGGTCAAGGTAAAGGATCTGGTGAAGCTTTACTTTGTACACATGCGTGGTTTGTTGGTATGTTGGTTGGTTGGTTTGTTCGTTGATGATGACCATCGGGAGAAATGTTTCCTGTATTATACCGTATTCAGGGCGCGCTGCAAATGTCTTGGCAAAACATCCATTGTTTGGCTTCACCATTTGCCTTTCAACCACGATTTGCATCATCATCATCATCATCATAGATGTCAAAGGAGGACGATTGGTATTATAGCAAGAGTGATGAATTATCTAGCTAAGGTACGTGAATAAAGGCCGCCCGAATAATGTGACAGTATTGTACAGCCTGACTGATCCCTTTTACCTTCCAGTCTCTGTCTCTACACCTGGTTCTCTACCACCAAGGCCACCGGTGAATTTGTGCTTGAGTCTGCGCGCTGCGAAGGTGGCTTCATCCTTTGCAAATGCAGCATTCCGTGCCGGCTTCCACTGCATCAATCCTCGCTGCTTGCGCTTCTCAGTCTTCTTGTTGACCGAATTAATATCTGATGAGCTCCGTTTTGAAAAGCTGGAATCGACGCTTCCATTGGTGTGGGTCGTATCCATGCTCTGTTTGTTGCTAGCATCCTTGATACCCAATTCATCTGAAGAGTCACTGCTAGAATCGTCATCATTTTCTCCATCTTCATTTTCTCCGTCTGAGCCAGGAGCCACAGGATCACGAGGAGGCTTGTCAGCGCCTGGTTCGGCGATCTTCCGACCTTTACCATCAGCGTATGCTGCTGGATCATGACCAAAAGCGCCGGACCAGTCCTCTCCAGACTTGGATACCCAGCGTGTTTTGTCTTCATCAGAAGCTTGTCTGAGAATGTCCCGTCCTTCCGTCAGAGATTGCTCATGAGCTTGTTGTAGATGCTCGGGGATTTGCGGTGTCACTTGACGCTCACGAACCCCTTCTGCCAGACATGCTTCCCAAGTCTCGAATGTCTCGCGGGTATCATTGTCGACGACGAATTTCTCATGCGACTCGTCTGTTCCCGCCTTGAACCTGGCGCGGAAAGTCAAACGACCGACCTCTTGCAAATCTTCAAGTCCAGGTACTTCCTTCGCTTTGAGATTGACCTCAGTGATATAGTTCTGTGTCAGGCGATTTGGATTCTTCGTGGTCCAGATAGGAATGTCGATTGGTGTGTCTTCGTTATCGACCAGGTGCTGTAACCAGATCTGAGCATAAGCAGCTCCTCCTCGCTTGCCAGGTTGACGGAACTCGAAAACGACAGGGGATCTGTATCTGAATCTGACAGGTAAGCGGACCTCATCTTTATGATTCTTTTCTGCAAGGTCCCAATAGATCCCATCGCTTTCTTCCGTCTTGTGGCAGTGCCTGCGGGGTATGTGACCGACCGAACCGCCCGTACGCAACTTGAGCTTGGTGCCTTTAGGAAAGTTGCCAATGGCCAATATACGGTCAGACAGAAACTCAAAAGTGCCCACGTCCCATCCCAGCATATTCGGTGGAAGCCTTGTTTCAATGCTGCGGAAGAGTAGCGAAATCCGGACGCGACCAAAACCAATACCACCATCCAAAGGATACCATCGAGAGACTTGAGAACTAGTCGTTAAGATATCTGAAAGTTTGAGAGGCACGACACCGAGGATTGGGTCGTGTTCTCGGTAGCGTTGGTCCCGAACGGCGACAGTGATGACCGTTGAACGCCAATCACGCACAAATCGCTCCGTACCTGCATTGAAAATTGGCTTGCTGCTTACAGCCTTGGCACGAGTTCGATAAACCTAGTGTGGTCAGCTTGGATGGTTTCCTCCCAGTGGCAGTGTGGACTTACGAGTTGATCGTTGAGCAGGATAGTACAGTAACTAGTAGGAAGCTTCTTGCTCTCCTCCTCGGTAGCTTCACCATAGGGTTTGGCAGGCGACCACTCTCTACCCTTACGATTGCCCTCGCTGCCTTTGATATTCTCAAGTTCGAGGTTAACAATTTGGTGCACAATGACGCTGCAGATTCCGCTGGGCCATAGAGGGTCTGGGGGAGTATGGGCTACTGCGTCATCGAGCTCAGAGGTTGTGTTTCCCTTGTCGTCCTGCAAGCTCGGTTCATCCTTGAGTGCGTCAGGTAGACTCTTATCTTTTCCATCAGTCCTCAAAGCTGGACGGATTTTAGGTTTCCCGAAATATCCAACTTCCCAATGAAGTTCTCCTGGCATGTCGGTACCGTCTTGCATACCGGCAAGTTTGGATACCTGAGGATACATTTTTCCTTGGTAGGTTAGCGGATGTGGCTGGTCCTCTCAAGTTCTCTCGCTTACCTGGATGCTGTATCATGTTCTGCATAGACAATTCAACCTTACCCACAATATCATCGGCTGAGTTGCGGTCTGAATCCCACAGCTCAACACTAAGTTGCTCGTCGGCCTTGATCAATTCAGGGTTGACAAGCAAAGCAGCCGTTTCCTCCCAAATAGGGTTCAAATCATCTGTAATGACACGAGTGCAGTACATTGGCTTGCCATACTTCGAGAACGATAGATTGATGTATGGATCACTGCCACCACCCTTGCTGCCACGGCGATCCTGCTTTGACAAGCCTATGGCTCTGTGAATACGGACCCACATGACACCAAGTGCTTGTGTATCTTTGGTGACATCGTCGCCTTGCAGCATTGACTTAAGGTCTAGTGACATCGACTTTGGCGCCACATAAAGACTAGCTGCAGCTCCGATGGCGTAATTGACAAAGTTGGATATCAGCGGAAGGTTGAGAATGTTCGGACCCTTTTGTATCGCAGGAATACAACCCGCTTGAACATGAGGAACGCCCATCAGCGTGAACGTGAGGTTCTTCGCGTATGGAGGCTCTGGGGTCATCTGCAATCGAAGGCGCACGGTCCCGACGATTTCCTGCAATTCGACGAAAATAGGTAGTGGTACTCCGAAAAGCCCCTTGATACCGAGATAGAAGACCAGATGCATGTGCATGTTCCGAGCTTTAGCATCAGTGGAGCCAGGTTTAGTAGGTGCGGCGTGGTAAGCAAAGGATATTTCGAGATTGTAGTAATCGCCACCCTCTTCATCAGCGGCAGCCTCTTGAGGGTCTTTGCTTTTCTTGTTCTCTTCATGAATGCTATCCTTCAGCTCCTTGACGTGAGCATCTGGTAAAGCACGCAGGCTGAGAATACGGAATGGGTTGTTTCCTTGATTGATCTCCGCAACGCGTACGTTTTCGATGATACCGGGGACGGACGCAACCATGACATCTTCCAGGGTGTCGGCTATTGGGGCAAACATGTCAGGATTGATAAGACCCCATACGACCTTCAAGAATGTGTTCATCCATTCCACAGACTCTGGGAGCAGATTTGCAACGGCGGTCTCGCCTCGGCTTTGTTCGCTGGACCATTCAACTTCACGACCGCTTCTGACGACCTCTTTCATCCAAAGCCATACACCCGAGGTGATTACCATGGCGAGCGGGATCAAACCCTTCAATGCACCTCCAAATGTTTTCCCCACCACTATAGTTGCAATGAAAATGCCGACACACAGTGCTCCAGCTCGCTGTTCAAGCGCTGCGAACATCGGCTCGTAGCTGACTGATGGAGTGGGGTGGAAGAGAATATTAGTCTTTTCGCCATGGATTGGTACATCGCTGGTTGACTAAAGCTATGTCAGTGGAACTTTTGGAGCAGGTTGGCCGCGTAGTCAACAACGTACCCCGGGTTCAATTGGATCTGGAGGCGCAGTGATATCTTGCTTCTCTTTATATTCCGGGTTCGACTGAGACGGGTCTGTCTTCACGGGTGTAGGCCTGCCGAGATTTGCATTTGGAACAGAAAGATTGGGATCCTTCACAGCCTTCATGAAATCCTTGCCAACATTCTCCACGACGACTTGGTTACCTGTGGTTGGATCTGTGACAGATTTACCTCCCTTCGAAGGCTTCTCGTTTTTATGAGGAGTAACCTTGTCTGCACTCTGGCTTGACTCTTCGATCTGCTTGTCTCTTTCGGCCTTGTCCCTATCCAGACTCTCGACAAATTGCCTGATGTTGGGAATTGGGTTATTACCAGACCATGGCTTTCCGGACTTCTGTTGCTGTGCCATGATAACTTCTGTTGTGGAAAGTCGCTACTTAGTACGGACGACGTTGCGGCTCTTCTGCCAGCTGTTGCGTCCCAAGCACTCCAGGCTGTTGCTCAACAGCAAGAGTCGTCTTTACAGAGCACTCAACTGCGAGAGACTTAAGACGAAGTGATAATCGGGGGATGAATGATATTGGGACTGTCCTTGGTGATGATCCTGGCTCCGGAATAATTCAATTGAGCTCTGAAGCTCATATCCCTAGTCAATAATAATAAGAAGAAGAACAACGTAAACGAATGGTTCAAATGGATGGTTGACGTCATTTGAGTTCGCTTGACGTAGATCGCCAAGCGCCAGACATCAAGATTGCAATTACTGTGCACATCCCCGCTGCACATCACAGCTGAACTGGTTTGGAGGGCTGGTTTTAACTCTGCTTTTAACTGGAACCTCTGAGCCGTGGCTAAACTACCTGAGGTAGGTACCTAAGGTGCCTAAATTACCTTATCCCTCTACTCAATCCAATCTGACGTGTAATAGCATCTTTTAAGGTATTGCAGTATAGGTAAGGTAAGGTACCTACCTACCTTAGGTACCTACCTCCAGCGTACCGTCATTATAATGGTAAATTGTCTCGTAGTTCGCGTCTTATTATATACAGCTAATGTTGGACTCGATGACTGTGAAGTGATCTTACCTACAGTAACCCGTTGAGAAGGTATGAGATGTGGCAGGTGATAGCAACTGGTCGCTTGTTGATTTCTTCCCCATTGAACCTTCATGTATCCGTTTTGGGCAGTTCTGTCGATTGAAGCATGCACACTACAGGGATCACACATTTCGAATGGTCAAGGATCATAAGAAACACAAACAAACCAAGTCTTGATCCATGTCGTCCATCATTGCGGGTCAAGCCACCGCTAAAAACGAGGACAAGCCTATGCCTACTGGATCCTTAGCCCCCACCAGCCGCTTGAGGCTTGATCATTGTCTGGCTGCCCGAGCTGCATCGCTCGATCGCTGCCCTCGCTTATCCACCGAGACTGAATCCACCAAGATTGAAATCAAGGCGGACAGGAATGATAACCACCTACCCGAAGCCACTCAGTCACCAGATCAGCAATGGCCTTTACATCACAGGGTGCTCCGACCCTTCAGTTATTTACCAATTGCCAAATCTGTCTAAACGGAGAATTAATCCCCCAAGATGTGTACTTTTCTCCAGAGACAGGGCTCATCACTCCAAATTACTACTATCGCTCAGAGGGCATCGAGAAGATTGATTTACATGGAGCCATCGTTGCGCCGGGGTTCCTGGATCTTCAAACGAATGGCTTCGCTGGGATTCACTTTACAACCCTAGGCAAAGACAAGACTTCAGAGCAGGTCGATACTGACAGACTTGAACGAGTTGCAGAACGACTTTTAGAGAGTGGTGTGACAGGCTGGTGGGCGACAATTCCCACGGTTGAGAAGTCAGAATGGAGACGAGTAGGTTGAGTATCCGGTGTCGTTGACGATAGCTCACATGCCGAAGATCCTCCCTCGGCTTGCCCCCAGGACCTTTGAGAATGGTGCACAGTTACTCGGCGCCCATGTTGAGGGCCCATACCTTCATCCCAGCAAGAGAGGTGCGCACAATGCAGCCTATCTTGCAGAGCCCGCAGATTTGAAGCCAGAGGACATTTATACAGCTGAAGCATTGTCGACAATCATAAGACTCGTGACAATCGCGCCGGAGCTTCCGGGATCTATTCCTCTCATCGGACACCTCAGAGAGACTTATCCCCATATCGCAGTCTCTCTAGGTCATTCGAGCGCCGATTATGATGTTGGCATGACTGGCCTTGAGGTTGGTGCATCCGCTCTTACTCATGTTTTTAATGCCATGCAGCCTCTCCATCATCGCAATCCAGGACTAGCAGGATTAATCGCAACTGGGCGATGCTTCTTCTCCATTATTCCAGATGGTATTCACGTGCATCCCTCTGTCCTCACCATTGCTTTACGTACAGGGCCAACAAGATGTATGTTGATAACAGACTCCATCGAGCTTGCTGGACTTCCGGATGGCGTATATCCTGGTCACGGACAGATCCCACTTCAACAACGAAAAGTGGGCAACAAAGTGACCATCGAGGGTACTGAGACACTTGTGGGTAGTTGTATTCTGCTCGACGAATGCGTCAGGAATCTCATGAACATGACGGGGTGTAGTATAGCGGAAGCCGTCCGGTGTGTTACAGAAAATATAGCCTCGATGATGGGTGAGAACAAGCGAGGAGTTCTAGAGCCAGGCCGAAGAGCAGATTTCGCTATCTTAGATCCGGTCACATTCGATGTCAAGGAGACGTGGATGGAGGGGAAGAGAATCTTCCGCCGAAACTGAGGCCAGGACGCCTTTTACTATATACATTCTCATGCCTCCATAAGAAGATTCTCTAGTATGAGACATACCCGATTCAAAGGCAGCCATCAAGTTTACTCATCATTTGAATGTTCGGTCGATGCTGTGAATGTCTCCAACTGGAATAAAGCCCAGCACTTCATAGTGAAGGAAACGTGGACTGAATAGGGTGGATGATCTGATTTTGGATCAGCTATAGACACTGTATCGTAGTGGAAGAAGATATCAGCGTATATGCTCGTGATCCATTCCGATTGTACCTGCATATAAATTCTATGTCAGTATGAATACGCCTTGGCCATAGACAGCTAAGATTATCACATGTTTGCGAGAATGGCGGACGAAGAACCAGGCAAGACGTCGAGGCAGCTTCATGAAGCCAGAGAAGCGCTGTTTCCGGTCCAATATCCATGTTCACCGCACAGGCATAAAGCAAGATCGCAGTATACTACTAGATCACAGAGTCCTGGCCATCGCCTCAGTCTGCGAGTTGCCGCATTGATTTGTATGTGAGAATTGTTTACTGAAGTAGAAATTGGCCTGGCAGAATTTTTATTTTATCCTTGCCGGGTCGGACTACGGACGTAGATCCGAAAATCTCTCATGCAGTGACTACGTAGTACGCCTATTTTTCATGAGCTCTACCTCTGCTTGCATTCACTTGATCTCATGAATTATCTTTCAAAATTGGTATACTGACGTATATAACAAGATGCACAAGCTTACTCTATGCTTTTCGTAAGACATCGATACTACACTAAAGCTTCTGGATGCCAATTTCCAATGCATGTGGTCTTGGATAAGGTACTGCCTCTTGTCTTCCTTCGCCGACTTTTCATTGGTCTTTCTATCTTGCCAACAGCAGTGCACCCGCATCTCACGCTAGTTGCCTGAAACATATTTAACAAGACAGAAACCCTCGCGTTTGAGGAAACATTAATCTGTACATGTCTGCCATCGTCCGGCAGAGCTTCACAAGTAGTTGCCAATCCACAAGCCCGTTGTCTCTACATAATGGCTGCCCTGGACCGTCACGAGGCCCTTGTTAGTTGGGTAACCTCCGAAGGTGGTTATTGCCATGAGCACATCAAAGTCGCTCATGATAACGAGCGAGGCTTTCACCTCCAAGTCAAACCCAACACGTCGATTCCTGCGGGTTCGAGTCTGTTACGGTGTCCAATGAAATGCGTTTTGACCGTACTCAATGCATTGGATTCCAGTCCCTTCTCCTCTCACGGCTCGAGCTTCCCGAATAAATTCCTGGACACCCAATCTCCTCAACTGATTCAGTATTTCTTCCTTATGGAACAACGAGTGCTGGGGGATCAATCTTGGTGGGCTCCGTACATTGCCACATTGCAAACCCCAGAAGAGCTGCCAAACTTCGTGCCCTTCGACGAGGAGGATCTGCAGTGGATCGATGGTACGAATCTACAGGCCGGTTTAAAAGCCCAATTTACACGATGGCGGGAGCTGTATGACCAAGGCCTACGTATACTGAAAGAACTTGAGTGGCCTAACGCTGTGCAGGGATTATATACCTGGTCGGTCTCTACGCCATCTGGTTGACTTGACTCTCCCAACTAACAATCGTACAGGAAACTCTTCGTCTGGGCAGCCAAACAGTTTGACTCCAGGTCGTTCACTCCAGCACTGCTCGCTGATACACTCCCGGCTGAAAAAGCTACTGGGATGGGGAAGGGCCTGCCTGACCATGGACTGCTTTCACGTACGTTTCAAGAAGGCTTCTCTGTCTTGATTCCACTCCTAGACCTCACGAGCCATCAACCATCCTATGAAGTTGATTGGAAACATAACATGAATGATATTGGAATCGATTGCCGGCAACATCTGGAGGGCCCTGTCGAAGTACGCAATAACTATGGTCCAAAGTACAATGAGACATGTAAGTGAATGTTGTTTGGCTTTGTGGTTTGGGCTAACAGTGCACTAGTATTGCTTGCTTATGGCTTCACGATCCAGGATAATCCATTTGATGTCGTTTTGATAAACCTCAAGGCCCCACCTGGATCACCGCTCGAGCAGGCTAGGAAGATCTGGCGAGAGCAAAGACACGGTCGCGAAGAGGCCGATAAGTTGTATATCATGAACTCCTCACACCCCAACAGCAAGTCTGCCAAAAACCGCCAAGAAGCAGTCTTTACGTCAAGTCTTCTTGCCAGTGTATCAACACTTGTAGCTAATGACCGAGAACTCAAAAGCACTCTGTTCCAACGTCAGCAAACAGCTTATCCACCGATGGATAATCCATACGACTGGCAGAGAAATCTGGTAGGCACCTACGCGCAATTGGCTATTGAGTGTAAAGCTCGGCTCGAACTGTTGGCGGCGCGTGACCCAAGACGAGAGAATCGTGCCTTGGAACCCTCGAACTCTGCCCAAGCCTACGCTAAGATCTACCGAGACAGTCAGCAATCAATACTTGAGTGTGCGTACCATGTTTGTTGCTACGAACTTCTTCGAGCGAGATCACCTGGCCCCATATCTCCCACACAACGGCTTGAAAGACGCATGAAAGTATACGGTGCTTCGGAACAAACCCAACAGAAAGTGCTCGGCTTGATCGACCGCAAATCGAACTCCTTCGTTCTCGAGGGCGTAATGTTCGCATCTGAAGAAGCTCTCGCTGTGCTCGACGAAACCACCAAAGAAGGCCTGGAGGAAGCTCTCCAAGAGATCATCACTGGCAACACAGACCCGATCCCGACCCTTCTTCTCTCCAAGATACAATTTACGATCTTCCTTGCGTTCATAGACCTTCAAAATGGCCAAAACCCCTCTTCCCTCCCATCCCGTTTAAAATCTTGGCTCACCCACCTCGACGAGTGGTACCCGATTACCCAACCCACCGATCTGACTCTACCAACTGAAGAGCTGCTCCCCCTGCTCGAATCCCTGCTAAACGTCCTCCCCGACGACGCCTGGTCCCAAGAACTCATCTGCTGGGCCTGGAACGTCGTGCAAGAGGAACACGTGAACCTGCCGATGCGCGAGTCTGGAAACGTCCTCGGTGGTGGTGGTAGCACTGATTTTGTCGTCGCTCCAACAAGCCTCGAAATGTTCCTATATGTCCCCGTGGAAGCAGACCAACAATGAAGGAAAGAAACCTGGCCGATCTTTGAGATTATGATATCCAGCACTTATCATTCCCCAGACTAATAACAAGTGCGCCTCCAACGATGAAATCATCCTCATACAGAGAGGGCATCCATCATACGTACCTCCTCTGTGTCAAGTTCGACCTCCTCTCGCAGGGTGCCTCCAAATTCCATTTTCAATATTGGTCATCATAACCATCATCATCGAATAAAATTTTCGTCGCGAGCCGGAAACACCCCTTTTTATTTAGGATCTGCATTGGATAGAATAGAATAGAACAGGAGAACCACCATCTCCGAACACGGCGAATGAAGCAAATGAATGAATCGAATGATTTGGACAACGCGGGGGGGGGGGGGCAATCATTTCAAAAAAGAATGGAGAAACCCCCAGAAAGCGAGGTGGCATGGGGCAGGCAGGCAGGGCATACTGGGTAACTTGGCATACATAACGACAAAGCATATATAGCATGAGAAGATAAAAAGGGAATAGAATGAACTGTTCGTTTCATTCGCATTCGTGATCAGCTCTCTCTCTCGTCCTTCAGCGTCCTCCCTAATGGGAGGGAAAAGATTAGTAAGTAGTATTAGTACCAAAAATACGATACCGAATCCCAGAGAACAGCAACGACAACAACAGGAACCACAAGAGCCATAAACTCCCGAAAAAGCCCTTACAATGCCCCATCATTTCCAATTATCCTCCTCACTATCTTCTTCTGCTTCTTCTTCTGCTTCTTCCTCCTCGATATCAATCTTCGTCCCCAACGCCTCTTTCCCTTGCCGTATCATGTCCCTCAACTGTTTATTTAGGCGCTTGATATCCTCGTCTTCTTTCTTTTCCTTTGATCGTACTTGTCGCTGGAAGCGCTGGACGTCGGGACTCGTTGGCGTTAAAGCGCTGCCGCCGCCGTTGCTGTTATTATCTCTTGACGTGATTGATCTTCGGGGAGAAGAAAAGGAGGTTGAAGTGAGGGAGGCGCGTGGCTTTGAGGGACTTGGGGAGCGGCGGTAAGAGGGGGCATAGGAGTGGTCGATGTCGGATGTTTTACGTAGGCTTCGTGGGGAGGCGTAGGAGGCGGTGCGGCTGGATGGTAGGGATGGGGAACCGGCGTTGGAAACTAGGCGCGGGCGCGGATGGGCGACGGATTTGGAGCGCATGCCTGCTGTGGAGGCTTGGGAGTTTGTTCTCTTGTGGGTGAGTGGTGGTGGTTTGGATCCTCTTCTGGTACGCTGCGACGGACTTGCGGAGCTTTGATGTGTAGTTTGAGCCGAAATCATTGTCCAGCCCTGACTGAGAGAATTTTTGTTCTCCTTCCGAGAGCTTTGATTCCTCTGAATTGAATCTACCATCTGCTCAGGATTTTCGTCATCGTCGGGAAACTGTCCAGGTATCGGTGTTGATTCTCGATAATGTGGACCTTCATAGCTGTCGTCGAAGACGTCTTCTTTATTGCTCACTTGCGACCACCCATTGCCTTCAATATACGTTGGACTTGTGGTTGTGATGCTATAACCTGTTCCACCTCCAGCGTGAAACCCTCCAAACGCTGTCGTGAAACAGAAGTTGATCCCTTTCCAAGCTATGCCCCCAACAGTAGACACAATACTCCTAGTCCAGCCAGGGTTGTCTAATGTTTGCTTTCTTTTCCCGAGCACCACGGATCCATCGTCTGTAAGGTTAGGCGTCTGGGGAAAATAACCGTGTGTCGCTGGCAGGGAGGGCCGAAGTCTATTAGGCCGGAGATCTTCTGACTGACTTTGCTGGTCGTTTTCCTCTTCATATCTGGCTTCGACGGCTGCTCCCGGTGTGTCTAATCCTCCTTTCATCTCATACTTTGTGCTCACAAATGGCGCAGGACTTGGTGCAGGCGAGAAGTATGCAGAAGAGGTGACAGATGGAATTTGGTTCCAGTCATTTAGCGGCGTTTGCAGTGGTGTTGTCGCGGAGGAATCTGAGATGTATGAGTGCCGCGCACGCTTACGGCTACAATCATTGCCAGTGTTGCGTCTGTACTCAGGCCTTGGGATCCTTGTGGAGGGAGTCGTTGAAGGAGTGAATGGCGGAGGTTGGAATAGCTTGCCCACAGGAAATGCGTTACGGTTAACGATATCGGTCGCCAGCATGTTTGCGACCCGTCAATTCAATTATTTCGTCCCGTGATAGATCGGTATATGAAGTACCTAAGTCGTAGATGGTAAAAGCACGGAACTTGGTGCACGTGCAAGGGTCATACCTAGGTAGTCATGGTCGTGTACTAAGGCAAACACTTTGAGGGTTTAATTACATTTGTCCCAAAGCGCTTGGTGGGGATGTCGTTGCGGCAGCAACATCACTCGCTTTTTCCCTTTGTCCGCGCTAGAGTCGACTCACTAATTAGTTATACACCAAGGGAAAGGAAAGCCAATGCTGATGCCAATGCTGTGAAGACTGCTTTCAAACGCCAACTATACCTGTCTGTCTTTGCTGCGAGAACTGTATGGCAGTCGTTAATTTACCTTATCTTGCTTACAGACGGTTAGACTATTAGGAGATCGTGACAGGCAGTCGAAGCCCAACAATTAGAAAGTTGGTCTCGTGGCGTAAAAAGTGCCAGGGAGAAGCGCGATAACAAAATTTACATCACCAAGATCTAGAAATCTGCAACTCCGCAACAGCGACTTCCTACATCCCATCGACCATCATTTATGATTTATAAATGCCATAACAACCTCAGGTACATTCGAGTCAAGAGAAGGAACGATTCGGGTTGATCATCAGCACCGTCGTTTTTATTTGTTTCATCTGAGCAGGGATGCTGTCAGAATTGCTTTCCGATTACTTGCCACACCTCTCTTCCCCACTAGTTCTCAATATCCTGTCACTCTCAGCTGCAACTCTCCTGGTCATCATCGTCTACATTCGCATAGGAGAAAGGAAGCACTGTGTCAAGCCTCCTCCTGGGTTTGTGAAACTCGGTCGCAAGGGGCCATCCAATCTTCGGGACGAGAATGATGCGAAATACAGATCCGAGGGTGCAAACAAGGTCAAGGCCTTGTATATCTTCCCGCTCAAAAGTTGTGCTGCAACCGAACTCGACGAGGCTGATATCTGTCCCACAGGTCTGGTCTGGGATCGGGAATTCTCTTTTGCAGAATTAATCACCCCTGAGACTGGACCCAATGCCAGCGAAGAAGAAAAACGTCCATCATGGCGATTCAGGACACAGAGGACTCCTGGGTACGAGAACCTAGCACTGATAAGGCCAGAATTGTGGTTTCCCAGAAATCAGGTCAACGCTACGCCGGAGCAGAAAGTTGGAGGAGTGATGATGGTCAGCTATCCGCAGGTCCATAGGGGAATTTTCCAGTCGGCCTACCGTATACTACAGGCACTGTGCCTTCTGCCTAAAGAGCGTTCATTCTTAGTTCCACTTGACCCCCCCGAGAAGGGAGAATATCCGTCGAAGGATGTCATCATTTGGAATGATAAGCCTCGATGGTTTGATTATGAGAGATATCTTCCCCAAGACCTCGCTGGGTTTGTCGGGGCACAAAACCAGTTTTCTCTCTTTCGATCGGACCCAGAGCGTTATCGAGAGGTCTTCCGTTGTGCTCCTCGGAAAGACGAGCTTGGCTACCAGTCGGTTGTTGGTTTTCACGACGCTTATCCACTCCATCTTCTCAATGTGGCGTCAGTGCAGGACGTGGGGGAGAGAGTAAAGTACGCAATTCCAGTATTTACCGCCAGAAGATTTCGAGCGAACTTCATAACGTCTGGACCGAAGGCATATGATGAGGATGATTGGAAGCGCGTACGCATCGGAGACGTGGAGTACTATTGTGCCTGTCACACGGTACGGTGTAAACTGCCAAATGTCAATCCCGACACAGCAGTTCGGGATAGATTTGAACCAGATCGCACGTTGAAATCGTTCCGGAGAATAGACGCTGGTGATCCTACCAATGCTTGTATTGGCTTACAATTAGTGCCTGCTCAGCAGCAGGGCAAGATCCGAGTAGGAGACGAGATCGAAGTTCTGGAAAGGGGCGAGCATCTCTATATCAAGCAATAATAGGGATAGGCCTAGTGTTCTAAGGGCACGGTGGGTTATCCTCAACTGCATACGTAGGGAGAAATGCAGATATCACTGTACAAGAATAATTCAAGTCCAACTGTTCTGGCTGCAGCTGTGGAAATCCCATTGCCAAGGACAGTATCATTGGACATGTATACTACAGAGCGTGTACTTTGTACTTAGAAAAAGAAAGAGTGAGAACATGATCAGAAATCTCTGCTCAATGGTCAATGCAACGTTCAGGTAAGGATGCTACGGTGATGTTTGTGCCGTGATGCTACAGTTCCTCTGTTACTCTGTGGTGATAAGGATAAGAGCTGAAATACAGGCTAATTAATTGATTATCCCACTGTGCGACCACCGGTTCTCGGAGGCCCCCGAACCTCCCGCAAGAACATCCCTGACACTTTTCTCCGCCGATAATCACGATCACCACGATCTTCGCCCTACAATTCGAATACGATCCTACCTAAGGAATGCCAATATCACCTCCTAAGTTACCCCCAATCCAGAACATTGCGGCATCGAGCGATATGCTGAGGTCGAACAGGCTGAATGCACATGAGCGCGCTTTATCCGCCTGCAGGTCTGGAATTTGCTCTTATTGGTCACGATACTCGTTCGCTACCCTCCGTCGGATAGCTTTGATTGAGCACATCGAAAATTCTTCTCTGACCTAATTACACGATTGTTCATTCAATGAGATATTCCGTGAATTCATAACATTATTGCGGCATCTTGGGCCAGCCAATTTCCTTCAGCAAAGTTGCATAAGGCGTGTTAGCAATGGCTTTCCCCCTATCATTGATCCATGGTTCATTCATTCATGCTTGAGGCTTACGCATCTTCTCATAATCAGTGGCTCCCAACAGTGGATTTCCATACTACGAGTACAAAGATGGAAAGATGGATAGAAGGTCCACAAAGAAGAAGCGCTCCTTATTGGTTCTAGAGAAACTCTCCGCGCGCCGCTGATCGACTATCTGATTCCCGCTCTTCGCCGTTATCCCAATTTCGGAATCTCTCTGGAGACCTGGAAGTCTTAGGCCCAAAAATTTGAGCTTTGGGTCTAGACTTCAATGATAATGACTGCTGCAATCGAGTAATCCATTATCTAGAGGATATATGAGGGCCACTCCGTCTCTGGTTTCACTTCAAAAGAATGACATCCCCAACTGTATGTAACAGAGAACCACTTCTCTCAACTGTGCTTGCAACAATTCCTGCAGTGACTGAGGCTGTATGATACAGTTCGAGATCGAAGCGGAATAAGTCATCGACACGTTACATCTGATCGCTTCTCCCTGTTCACTTATACTCAGGAATCCTCTCAATATGGAGCGTGATCGCATCGGACCAGACACGACAGTCAAACGACCACTAGGGGATCGCGTCAAAGATGTGCCCCGGCGTATATTCAAAAAAGTCACCACCAAGGAGGGACTGTTCGGAGACTACGACTATGCCTTTCTGTTCACCCCCAACATCCCCTTCATGAAGAAGGCTAAGCAAACAGCACCCTTTTTTGGCCTAAACGACAAAATGCCAATTGTCCTTGGCCTGATTTTGGGATTTCAACATGCGTTGTCTATGCTTGCTGGCGTTATCACTCCTCCCATCCTGATCGGCGGTTCTGGTGGTGCGAACTTCGGCCCGGAGATCTCTCAATATCTGGTGTCTACAGCATTGATTGTCTGCGGTATCCTATCCATCGTTCAGATAAGCCGCTTCCACTTCTACAAGACACCGTATTATCTGGGCACCGGCCTCATTTCTGTCGTCGGTACATCTTTCTCCATCATCTCGGTTTCTTCCAATGTGTTCTCACAGATGTATGCGACGGGATACTGCCCATCCGATGCCAGTGGCAACCCTCTACCATGTCCTAAGGGTTACGGAGCTCTTATAGGAACATCATCTCTATGCGCCCTCCTCGAAATTGGGCTATCCTTTACCAAACCTCAGTGGTTGAGGAAGATTTTCCCACCCCTTGTCACTGGTCCAACAGTCACCCTGATCGGAATATCCCTGGTCCAATCTGCTTTTGAAGGCTGGGCTGGCGGTAGCGGCACTTGCATGTCTCGAGCCACCACAGGAGACTTCCAACTCTGCCCATCGAATAGCGCTCCTCACGCTCTGCCATGGGGCTCTGCTGAATTCATTGGTCTTGGATTCCTTGTCTTCCTAACCATCATCCTTTGTGAAAGATTTGGATCGCCAATCATGAAGTCCTGCGCCGTCGTTATCGGTCTCTTGGTCGGCTGTATTGTTGCTGCAGCTTGTGGATACTTCGATCGCAGCTCCATTGATGCAGCACCTGTCGCTTCTTTCATCTGGGTTCACACCTTCCCATTAACCGTCTACGGTCCGCTCATTTTGCCATTACTAGCGGTCTACATTGTTCTTATGATGGAGTCGATCGGCGACATAAGTGCTACATGCGATGTTTCTCGCCTTGAAGTTGAAGGCGAATTGTTTGATTCTCGTATTCAAGGTGGTGTTTTAGCTGATGGAGTCAATGGAGTGCTTGCCGGTCTCTGCACGATTACACCTATGAGCACGTTTGCCCAGAACAATGGAGTCATCGCTTTAACACGTTGCGCAAACCGCACGGCTGGATACTTCTGCTGCTTCTTCCTGATTGTTATGGGTATATTCTCTAAGTTCGCAGCGGCTCTTGTTGCTATTCCCAGCAGCGTGCTTGGTGGCATGACTACCTTCCTATTCTCTTCTGTCGCTATCTCGGGTATCCGCATTATCAGTACCGTTCCATTTACTCGCCGCAACCGCTTTATTCTCACCGCGGCAATGTCTGTCGGGTTTGGTGCAACCCTTGTTCCGGATTGGTTCTCGTATGTCTTTACATACTCGGGCAATAACCACGCTCTTTTGGGATTCTTTGACGCTATTGAACTGGTCATGGAGACAGGGTTTGCTGTGACCGCCTTTTTGGCCCTGATTCTCAACCTCATTCTCCCAGAAGAACTCGATGACGAGGCCGTTGATATCACCGCGAACACAGTCGACGATGCCAATGATGCTCAGGAATGGGCTAGGATCAGACAGCCGACCGAAGCTGCTATGTCGAGGAAGACGGAGGAGGCAAGACAGGCGAGTCTTGAGGGGTCAACTAGTACCGAGCACCACACGCCAGAGAAGATGGATACGATCAGCGAGGCGAAGTAGTTTGTATGATGGGTTGTGTTTGGAAATTGTATAAGATGCATCAGAAGGCTAAAAGTGCTTTTCAATATTCGATGATTTTGATATTATAGATCGTTGATTAATTTACAATATAATCTGTTATTATATATTCACGTTCACATTAATTATGGCCTCTTTTTAATCAAGATACTTCTTCCGGAAATAAAATGCTAATCAACTTAGCAGTAATAAACCATAACATCATAAGAGAGATATAAGATATCCGCCAAGCCCGTACCTGTACGTCAACCATATCATCACCTCTAAATTATCCTCCTCCGTTCCCCTTCCATCTCCTCGCCTACAACTCCAAAACCCATTTATCACACTTCATTTTCCCTAATCTAAGAAAAGAGATATTTACGGCTTCTTAAGGAGAGACTGATACGGTCAATGTTATAAAGATGGAAGCGGCAGTGAAGGTGTTCTTTTCGTCACCGAGGTTCGCGGTTGCGGGGGCGAGTCAGGATACGGGGAAGTTTGGGTATAAAGGTGAGGGGTGTTGAATTCGTCGGTTTTTAGTTGAGACGTGTTTTTTTCTCTAGCGGTCTCTGTTAAGTTCTGTTAAATTTGATAGCCGTTCCTTCATCCTCACTGGGGTTTTACCTGACTGACCTTTCTGATTTTGTCTCTTCGTTCTACGTTATATTAAGACAGCGTCGCCTTAGCTAATCTACTCTCATCACAGTCCTAGCGTGGTACCACAACCACTCCCTCCCCGCCACCCCAATCAACCCTCGCTCACCCACCATAACAATCTCCTCAACACTCTACCCCTCCGTCCCCTCACCCTCCTCTCTCCCCGACCCACCCTCAACATCGCTCAGCATCATCACCCCTCCTGCCGTAACCAAGTCTCTCCTCGCCGAAGCGAAAACCGTCGGCATCCCCGCCGTGTGGCTGCAGCCAGGCACGTTTGACGACGACGTGTTGGAGATCTTGAGGAGGGATTGGGATGGGAAGTGGGTTGGGGGAACGGAGGATGGGGGTGGGAAGAGGAACGGGGGTGAGGGGTGGTGTGTTTTGGTGGATGGAGATTGGGCGTTGCAGGAGGCAGGAAGGGTAGGGGGAAAGAAAAAGCTGTAGGGAAAAGAACGGAATGGAAAAGAAGTGTGTAGAAAGAGAGTCAGGGTGAAAGATGAAGAGTGAAAGCACTATATCAGCTGATTACTCGGCCTGAGCTGTTTAACTAATCAATTCAATATCAATTTTAAAGAGGCCATTTTAATACCCCTTTTCAACACCTCTCTTTAATATTCCTCTTCAGCATCTCTTTTACATATTTCTTTTTCATACCTCTCTTTAACACTTTGATTTCACACCTCTCTCTTCACGCCCTTACCTTCTCAACCAACCACCTCAACCCCCTCCCCACACTCTCCTTCCACCTCTCCTCCTCCGCACTCCACCCCATATCAAACACATGTCCCTCCCCATCCACCAGAATCAGCTGCGTATCCTTGACCCCGCAGTCCTCGCGCAGCCTCCGTTCGGCTTCGACGGCGAACGCGACGGGTGAGAAGACGTCGGATGTGCCGTGGATGAAGGTCGTGGGGGGGAAGTTGGCGGTGAAGTGGGTGGTCGGGTCGAGGGAGGTGCCGGAAGTGCCGAGGAGGGTGGGCATGTGGGTGCCGTGTTTGAGGGCGTGGAGGAGCCAGGCGGAGCGGGGGTTGGATACTGCCAGTTGGGGTTAGAACCTCATCGCTTCTGTCCTCCTTCTAGAACTCCTCTCTCCTCCTAGGAATGAAGAAAAGCAACAAGGAAACACAAACAGAACCGCGAAAACCCCCCCCCCCCTCATTTTCAGGACAAACGTTCTGAAATAACCACAGGAAAACAAACAAAAGGAAAAGAATTCTCACAATCAGGCCTCCCATCCCTAAACATCGGCGGCGCCGTATACGGCACCGGCCCTTCATACACCTTATCCAAAAACACCTGATCGAGGTCCGGAATCGAAGCGAAAGCGGCCAGCGGCTTCGACCAAAACGGGTCGGCGAAGTTTTTGGTCGAGTAGAAGTCTAGGATTGCGAGAGGAGGGTTGGGGAGTGTGCCCTGTTGAACGGAAGAGGGAAGAGGAGGTTAGTATAAGAGGGCAAATTCAGGGGTTATGTCTTCATCGAACGGCAGCAAACAGAAAAGACAGTATCTTACCAAATAAAGCCCCAAAGTCCCCCCAGCGCTATGTCCCATCACCGCCACCCTCTCCCCATCCACTTTTACCCCTTCTTCCTCCTCCTCCTCTTCCATCATCCTCTCCCCCAACTCCTGCCTACACCACTCCAGCCCCCTCCTCGCATCCTCCATCGGCCCCTCCTCGAGTCCTACCTGCGGACACAACCGATACTCCGGCGTCACGACGACAACACCCTGCTGAACCAAAAACTCGATCTGGTTGGTCGGGATGAGAGCGTGGGTTCCCGAGACGAAACCGCCGGCGTGGAAGATTAGGACTGGTGGAAAGTGTTAGGGATGGATTTTATGGGTGGGAATGGAGAGGGAGGGAGGGAGAAAGGGGGTTTTTGGAGGTAACGTACCGATTGGTCTTGCGTTTTCCTTTGAAGAAGATGAAGAAGAAGATGGTATAGAGGGGTTATAATGAACGTAGGCAGGGATATCGCCCGCTGAGGGATCGGTTTTGTAGGTTAATTTGAGCGTCTTATATGTCGTCGTCGCCGTATCAACCATCTGTGCGGTGTCTCTCTGTCTTTCGCTCTCTCTGAAGTCAGTATATGATGATTCAATTCTTCAATCGTGAGGAAGTTTGTCTTATATCCATCCATTCATATATAAGATAAGTGATAGATATATTATATATATATATATATATATATATGATCCCAACATTTCTGGCCCCCACTCATACCAACAACCCGCAACCCCTGCCCCCTACCCCTCTTTCCCTCCTCGCTCGCTCATCTGTTGAGTCATTTTTCCCCGGCCGGCCCCAAGTCTCAGTCTCATCCGATTCGGTAACTATCTACCTACCTACCTAGGTACCTTATCTACCTGATCAAGCCAATATAGTCTTACAAGGGGAAGTAAAAGTAAGCATTGCTGACTGGTTGGCTGGCTGGCTGGCTGTTAAGGGAGATGTATATCTAACAGGGCAAGCAAGCGGTAGTATAGTTCTGGATGGAGGATCACAGTAAAGAATGAAAGAAAAGGTAAGTGCTTACTCACTTGCCCTTTCCTGTAACACTGTTGTTGGTGTTGACGTTGTTGACGGTGAGAAGAGAAGGAGTCTAATGATACTTCTGGCCGGTTCGATTCTAGATCAAGAACATATTGGACATCTGTTTGGTAAAGCATCCTCATCATAACAACCCGTCTCAACCCTCCTTTCCCCCCTTTTGGTTTTTGGTTTTTGGTTTTTTTGGCTTTTGGGTGTCATATATAGCAGCAGTGTATAGATGCGAATACTATGATGAAACGGGCTAATCTCTTCTTATGTGTTGTTTTGGGATGTTATATGAATGATTTGGGTGATTGAATCAGCTCCTGCTTGTTTCAAGGATGTTGAGGTATGTATTGCAATAGAGCTGAAAGCTCAGAGTGACTTGCTAACTCAGTGTCCATGTAGCTACTCAGTCTGGGGTTTTGCAACTCTTGGTGTTCATTTTACTAGAAAATCTTTGAATATGAAGGACCGTTTCTTTATCGTCAGTAGTCGTAGTATCTTAGATTAGATGATAATGACTCTCATCCAACTGGCCCGATCTCTTACTCGGCACATATCCATAACTTTATCATCCTCGTGTCCTTGTAAGACATCATGTCTGCTTCCCCCATTATCATTGTCATTCTCGTTATCATTCTCGTAGTCGTAATTCACAAATTTGTAACGCTTCGCCCAATGGCCGACCCTTTTGAAGGTGTTATAAGTCCCTGTTGTACTTTGCTTCTGTAAAATGAGTCCAGCAGCTTCGCCAGGACGTATAAGGTTGCTGAGAACACCACCTTTCCTTGCCGCGAGACATGTAAGTAGGTATATTCCACTGCGGTCATGTACGTAGTCCCAGCGCACGGTGATAAGAGTAGAGACCGATGGGTGGTTGTGACAGGTTGCTTGATATGACGTTCTGTCTTCAGGTTGTACTTCTAGGAGAACATACCTAGAAGGTAGAAAGCAGTCAAGATACGCGGACTTGACTTGCCCAAAGGGATTGTTGCCATCTACCGGCTGCGCTTCGATTTTGTTTAGATGAAGAAATTCTTCATAATTGTACCAAGTCCCATGAGCAGGAGCCATACGAATGTATCCTGGCTGACCTTGTCTCGCTGCCCAGGACCAACTGGGAGCAATGTACTGGTTACTTGTCCGTTCAAGCTCAGACTGATGGAAAAAGAGCAAGCCGCCAACAAGTCTATGTGTCCACAGTCCTGCGACATAATCAGTATCAATATTCCTGGCCTTGTAAGCAACCTGGTAGCGTTCGGCGAGTCCAGCAAGGGCCACCAGTCTATCCGTAGCATGAGTCAATTGAGTTCCAAAGTATACAGCCATCATATCTCCCCATTGAAGGTCGAGATTGACATCGGCCTTTGGTGGACGCAGGAGATCAAGTTTTGGCGATATACTTCGAAATTCATCGCTTTCATCTTCCACGTCCCCTATCAGCTTCGAAGATTCAGGACAACGACAGTGAATTTGCTTCGGCCCGAAGCATATCACCCTTCGTGATAGAACAACCTCTTGCACAACCCAGCCTCGATTGTGAAGCGGTTCGTTCTGCAATCGCACTAGGTCTCGGTCGTTGAATTTAAGACAAAATTCTTCCCGCAATTTCGTGCGAAGGTATATCAAAGCAAAGCTTTCAATTCGTTCCGCTACCGTTGGAAATAGACCCTGTGTTCCGTCCTTGGCCGCTGAAGCCGCAACATTCAGATAGGAATTCTCATAAACCCTACCCATAGTTGCGGCCACTTTTTGCCAGTCTTCCACTCGATCCTGCAATATGCAAAGAGTATCAATCCAAAGATACCTAATCCCAACACCTCGAAGCAGCCGGATGGTTTCTAAGAAGGTCTTTGGTAATAAATTCTGGTCAATAGCGTTTTGAAGTTCTTCCTGAGAGCTAGTAGTGAGATGCAAGGGTTCCTGCACAGGTCTACCCCAGCGATGACTGAGAGTAGCGTAGTGGATATCTGGATCTAGATCATTTGTTGATATGACGACCACCTTGTGTTCTCTAGCTAGTGAATGAATGTCAATGAGTCTCGAAGGCAGCCAGTTCCTCGTAGCAAAGTATTCCCTGCACTTTGAATGAGACTCCTCGCAAGTTTTGAACCACCTCGCAACGGTCCCCAGCTTTAATGACTGAGGTGCGTCGAGAGCTTCTCGTCGTGATCGGTCCTTACTCTCTAGTGTGAGCTGTTTATTGAGGTCTACCTGACATACCCTTTTGGAAAGGTTCGGATCCATGAGCTCGCACCTAAATTCAATATTGTGATCATATACCCACCATCTGACCTTGAGCATATAGATGGATCTTTCTGGTGATGTTTCTTTCGTGTCTTTGCGTGATTCCATGGTCACATGAGCCGCATAAAGAAATCTTAGACAGAGCTGGCATCCCGTGATCAAGGCCCACGGTTCGAGGTCTAGTGGATGAGGATGTGTGGTTTCCATAAAACACAGAACAGGGGAATCGTGGATTTCTTCAATCACAACCGTAAGAAGTTCTTCATGAAAGGCACACAGCCCGGCCGTACCCGAAATATTGAAATCTCCCGTGACTGAGACCGAATGAAAGTGGAACGATGACCGGACTGAAGCAGCTCCAACGCGGTTTTCCATCTCACTGCGATCGTGAGATCTCGTTAGCTTCTCCGTATGATGCAAGACCGTTTACGACATTACACAATGGGAAGTCAATATTGAAAATCATAAACACAGATAATGCCCATCCAGCCTCGTTAGTGGGGTAGCATGACTTCCCTCTTATCATGCCCCTGCAGCACCTCTTTTTGATAGAAAGCAACTTGATTCGGTGGTAAATAAGCGATCGCTGGTGACGTAGCATGTGTGCGTACCATATAATGGCTGCAAGAGTCGGATGACCGTTCCCTCTCGATAAGAATCGCTGTCATGGATAAAAGTGGTATCTTCTGCGCTGTTAACCAGCTTGAACTATAAGTAATCTCTAATCAATTGATACCGATCTTGACCATCGCAATTATTCGGTTGAAGATTAGTCATAGTTCAGCTGGTTGACAGCGCAGGAGCAAAGAGCTGAATGAAACTAACAGTAACAATGATATTGAAGGCTGATTCGTAAATGTCTAATATAGATGACTGTATGATAATGCCGACGATAAAAATAATACCCAATGTAACTCCCGTTGGCATCGTTGAGTTTGTGATCCCCTTTTGGGTCCTTCTCGATGGTCGTGATGCTGATGATGAGAGCGAAGGTGTCAATGCATACCACCACGCTGTCGTCCCATCATTTCAAATTCATCCTTTAGAATACCCCCTTTTCCATATTTCCCAATCGTCCTTCCTTTCATTCGCCCAAAGCGCCTTGCATGCTTTCGATAGCCAAACCAGAAAAGAAGGGGACGATAAGAAGGAAGAGAAGAAGGTCAAAAATCAATCAAAATGTGAAAAGCACCGTAAGTCGTAGCCCGTCAGCTCATGTACATCGTGAAGAGGAAGAAAATAAATCCAATCTTTAAACGCCAGCGCATCCAACAACACATCTTTCAGTAAGACTTTTCGGCACACATTGTACCGCAATAGGAAAAAAGAGGTAGCATCTTAGTATGCCATCGACGTGGAGTGCGTGAGCTTTTTCGTCGGAAGGAGAGGACAGTCCGCCCAAAGCAACCGCAAGCAACCTCAATCAACCCCGGCTGCGGCTTGAGCTTCCAAATCTTTCATTTTTGCAGTCTTCGCGCCACCGAGGCGACGGAACCATCGAATTTCGAATTTCTTGACTGCTCGTTTTCTCCTTCTCGGTGGATAGTTGATAGGACTTTCACCTCCAACGAAGATGAAGATGTCGTACATCGCCCCACCGAAGATAGCTCCGGAGATGTCTGCCCCCCAAGGACCCCATATCCACCACCAACCACCACTCGTGAACGTTTCGCGGCCATAACCTGCGGCAAGCGCGACAAGTCGAGGTCCGAGGTCTCTTGCAGGGTTAAAGCATCCGCCAGTCTGAAAACCAAATGCCAGGATCAGAACCGTGACTAGAACGCCGATGATGAATGCGCCCATACCAGCTCCAGCTGGAGCGTTCGAGTCATCACCGAGGGCTAACACAGCACCAGTGAGAATGGAAGTCGCGACGAACTCGTTCCAAAATGCAGTTGGGGGTGAAACCCAGTCTTTAGGTTGCGTAAAGAACACTGTACCACTTTCTCCTGTGAATAACCCTCCTTCGAAATGCAGAATGGCGTCATGGTAAAGACCGAAGCAGATTGCGGCGGCTGTGAAAGCCCCCACGACCTGTGCAACAATGTATACACTGCACTGTTTCCACGGAAACCCACGGTAGATGGAGAGAACGATGGATATGCAAGGGTTGAGGTGGGCACCCGATATGCCACCAGCAATGTACACCCCAAGCATCATGCCAAACCCCCAGCCCAAAGAGGAAGTAAGGGCATTACCATATATATTAGGCGCGATGGTGCGGACCATGCTACCTGATAAGCCGATGGTCATGCCGGTTGTTGTCTAACGAGTCAAATGGTCAGTTCAAGTTCTTAACTCGTGACAGATGGACGTACCCCAAGCCATTCTGCGAGAAACTCTTTGCCCATGTGACGATATTTTGCCCACTTGTTGAGAAACATCTCATCGTCATTAGGCGCGTTTGGCCGGATTTCATTCGGACGAGGGTGCTGGTACATAGGCTCTGTGTCGAAGTCTGGTGGCGGCTTACCCGCATCTGAGGTTTGAGATGTTGAGTTCGAAAGTTGATCTAATTTCTCTCTTGCACGGTCAACGGCGCTGTCTTCTTCGCTGATGCTGTCTTCGGGCCTGTCCACGCTTGTGCGTCCTGTGGACAACCCTTCGAGGAGTTCATGTGGTCTAAGATCGAAGTCGCCATCGCGTTCGGTAACAATACGACTGGCGAAATAGTCAGTCTTGAGTGCATCGTCGATCTCTGATGCAGCGTGTTGTAGGCCGGAGTAATGCCGAAGCCCAGCATCGGTGGATATAGATCGTTGAAGAGCATTAGGTATGCCTCTGTGACTGTCGGTACGATGCTGTCCTTTCCCTATCAGACGGTCAAGTCTCCGGCGGTTTTTGGAGGTTTTCGCTGGTGAGCACTCAGGCTCATCTCGATTGTTTCTTGTGGGTATTTCTTTGACCTGGGGTATTGCTGATGTCGGTCCTTGTTCTGGAGGCGCATATGCCTCCGTTCCATACGGATGTCCCCTTCTCATACCTGGTCGTACAATTCGTGGCAAAGGTCTTGCAACACCCCATACCGGCCCCTGAGGTTGTTGGCCATGATGGGGATTATATTGACCATATTCAGGGTCGACGTATGAGTTCCCCATCACAGCATACGGCGGGGGCGGGCCGGACTGACCAGGGTGACCTGCGAGGGAGAAGTCTAAAGGGTCAAAGCGTCGACGTGAGGTATGTTGACGTGGGGGCTGGGGTCTATCCCCGCTTTGGTCCCCAGACGAGCTTGCCTCCGGCCGTGGCATCTTCAACGGTCACTAGACGGATGGAAGACTTTCGATAATGCTATCTCCAGAATTTGTGAAGGAGGCTGGGAAACGAACAGAGCGGAAAAGAAGCTGTTGAGTATTTGGTACTGTGCTCGGCGCCAACCGCAGTGGGCCTTTGCAGAGAGGTGATCAGAGCGGGAGAACTGAAAGTTGAGTGTAGGGGAGATCAACGTCATCAATTCTCTGGATATATTTTACGGTGGAGCATTCCACAACGTACAGTATACAGCAGAGCGAGTGAGGGAGCCAGATAAGACACGTCCAACTGCTAGGGAGGAAAAGCCCATATGGCTGTTTATGCATGGAACAAAAAGGGGAGAGGTTCCTTCAGAGCCGACTTGTTGCATTAAGTATATATCTGCTTGCCGTGCTGCTCACCATACAATGAAATCACTTACATTTTCTTTGGATCTCCTGGAGAAGCATGACGATTAGTTGACATGCTGATTGCCTGAGTGTGAACGGAAAAGCGCACCGAGAGCTAGTCCGGAAGACATGGCCGATAAGAGGAAACCAATATGTAGACGGACGGCACTGCCGGACGATCTCCCTGAGCCATAGCTAATCAATTGAGTCATCGAGGGATGTTATTCTAGTACGCTGAAGAACGCCGATTTCTCATCAGTGAGGTCAACCCACTGATCGAATCTTGGTCGGGCCTAATTCTTTTGAGAGGCGTTTTTCTTTAGATCGGTGACCCGTCGGCTCTCCAACCAATCGGATTCCATGATCATGCCAAGCTTCATTGTGTAATCCACACCAAATCGCCAGATCGAAGGGAGAGCGTCTCAAGGTCTCAGGAACGGCTGACGGGCGAGGGTCAAACTAAGTCTGAGTTCCAGCTCCACCAGTAAAACGTTGAATAGTCTTTCATAACCGCCGCTGGATTTCAAATCCCAGGTAACGTAATCAATGTCAGAGAAGGGGACCGAGATAGTAGAAAGACTCGAGGAGAGACACCCACAGAGAGAGAAAACAGAATAGCGCCAGCCTTCGGGTCTGACACCCGATATGCAATGATCGACAGATCTTGATTCTCTGCCCATGTGTTGTCCTTTCAACACGAGACGCAGCATCACAGACTACATGCAGCATGGCCAAGAAGGTAAAGCTTGGACTCATGGCGCATATGCAATGCATATCCTCGGCGACATTGTCTGTTGATCTTATTCAACACACACGTAGCCGTATAGTCACTTAGATGGAGGAGTCGTTGCTACAAGCTGGACAAGAGGGTCCAAACCCCTGGACACGAATTCCTTCCACCATGCCGGTTGAACATGAATCGCTCATGAACCAACATAAGGGGTCAAGGGCCCAAGAGGATGATCGCGACCATGGGAGATATCTCCATGTATATTTTGAGTTCGCAGTGTAAGTTATTACCCCAGTCAAGGTCAGTATCCCTACCAAGACATGGTAAACATCTCCTAAAGGGGGCGTTTGCCAGTGTATCATTTGTTGCCGGCATGCTGAATGCGAAGGTATTACACAACCTATACGACAGAACGACAAATGTTCATGTTGGGGTGGTATGGCAGGTTTGATTAATTCAAATTTCCACCGCTTGTCCTACCACTGTTCCTATCTCAAAATCAAGAAATCACGAAGAATTCTGCTGGTCTCGCCGTCTCCACACGAAGATGATCTGTCTCCCTTTGCTCGAATTGTACGTGCTGAAGATACTTTCAGATTTTAGCAATCTTAGCAATATCGCCGGTCTGATGCGTTCTTTCATGGTGAGATTGTTTGTAGCGCAATGGGACGGTCCGCAAGAGGCACTGGTATTAAGTATGCCTATCACGGCTAACGTTCTCTTCACAGGTAACAGCCACAGCGTCACTCCACCATGCCTGCTCATTGCTGACAATGACCCCCCCCCCCCCGGTGACGCTTGGACAAGCGCGTCACCGGGTCGAAGAGTCCCAGCCCTGCACAGATTAACAGGAATTGAAATCCAGGATCTCAGCATACTTTCAAATACTAAGTGCAACCTCGTGGGTTCATGCTGTAGGCAGCTGATACTCACCCCAGAATTTGTTGGGAGAAGCAAGGATGCAGGGCCTTTTGGATGAATTTGTGACAAGAAAGTTTGAAACAATTGTCATGCTGCAGCGAGGCAGAGCCCGCAAAGGGCACTCATTCGGCTGTCGGCAAGGTCTCCATGTTCCGACCTCACAGAGCTTCGCAGGAATTGTCGCACGTTGCTTATTCTTTTTCTTGATCTGAGAGCGCTGGGAGCTGAATCACGGTAGGAATGTGACCATTTCCCGCTCGGTAGAAAAGGTATGTGGCGGGGTACGGAAATGTGATTCGTCGTGTACGCGCTCGCTCAAACCTTGACAGCTTTCCAGGGCTCAACGTCTGGCAATTTTCCCTTCTTCATATCTTCCGTTGTAACGAGGGACCCTGGTAAAAAGTACACGACATCCAGCTTCTGACCCTTTGAATCCACAAGTTCTGCAGCATTGCTGTATTGTGTCTCGTCCAGTCTGTACCCGACCACGAGCCTGCACCGTCCACATCTCAGCACTGCCCGTTTCTCGAATCCATCTTCTCGTTGAATGATCGTCGGGCGACGGTCAGATGTAACCGATGAAAGAATGGAAGCGCCGTAATCCATACCATTTGAAGCCTGGACGTCTATCGGTTGTGGATCGCTGGTATGATGATCTTCATCCGGGGAAGCCGGGATGGGGAGAATGATCGCCTTGTCAAGGGCTGGGGTAGCGCGCCGAGGTAACGAGAAGACATCCAGCGTTGTCGCAAGAAGCACTTGAGTGCAAAGACAATGATACGTATGTACCGCCGAGGGATTCATTTCTTCCGCCATCGCCGTTGGATGATGGATCTAAAGCATATAGGACAACACTCAGCTGAGGATCTTGCTAGCTCTAGCCAAACCTGAGAATTTCAGATGTTACCGTCTAAAAGGTAGACACACGACGCAATCCTCTCTACCTAGAGGACTTGTAGAATATGCGAGTACGATCGGCGAGTGGATGATAAAAAGCGACCTTCCCCACACCCAATGGTCAAGCAGCAAGGAACCTACGTAGCACAGCACAGTAACTAATTACTTTAGATGACTAAGAATTCCGCTTAGTTCAACTATCAATCCCTGACTCTCCCTAACCACCAATGGACGTCCATCTTGAGACTCTGGACCTCTCTTCCTCCCCTTGCCCCTATGTACCTCCCTATGTATGTACCTACTTTCGTTCCGTAATACATCCTCCCTCTCTCCCTCATTACACCGTCACGGCTATCAGGCGAGTGGAACCCTACGTTTTCTCCTGATCCGTCTCACACATGGCACAAGGTACGAAGAGCGATCGTCCAGGAGATACTTAGTAGTCATTGATACTGTTTGTCTAAGTTATAGAATAATGCGTGTACGGATTTGGTGTCTCCTGGCAGTCCGAGTGGAAACGTTCAATGGATAATCCTGATGATAATGAGCGCTATCACAATGATGTCAGCTATGAGGAAGACTGCAATTGAAGCTAATGAATTGTATGTATTTTATCAGGTATCGCGATTCATAGAAGTTGGTCGTCAAAACATCTTGTGACCAACTGAGCATTGCGGCTCTATTTGGTTGTAATGAAAGCAAGTCGCTCAACCCACACTATTCCCAGTAACGAACGCCACAAATTAGTTGATAATAAAACCCTAGCGCATCCACATGATTCATTTCACCATCCTTCGAAGCAAACTCCTTCATGCTGCCCCAGCGACAGGCATGTTTTGCATGGACTTGGTAACCTGCTCTCCTGCACGCACGATCCTGTTGCCATTCTCATCCCTAACAAGCTTGCCCATCTCATAGGCTTGGGACTTCTTCCAGATCTCGACTTCACACCCACCACGAATAACACCCACTCTCATCGTTGAAAGCAAGTTGTGTGCTGCATTGGAGTGCATGTAAACACCACCATTGAACATCGCAGTCGCATCCTTGCCAACTCCAGAACCGATCATGGCCTTGCCACCTGGGTGATCCTTGATGAAGTCGGTCACATCATGAACGACGCCAGCAACAGCAATGAGACCACGGCCGTTCTTGCATTGGTCAACATAATCTTCCCAGTCCATGACTGGAAGCTGATCAAGTGGCACACCCCAGTCAAGCTTGGAGCGTCTCTGATCTAGCTTCTTCTGCAATTGTTGAATACGACCCTTCTCGATCTCATTGGCGCGGAACTGCTTCAGGTCGTAAGCAAGGCCAACTTGCTTCATCGTCCAGATGAACCACTTAGTTGGGTCGTATTGGTACCATTGAATGGCGTTGCGGTAGTCGGACGGGAATTCATGGTGGAAATTGTGGTAGCCTTCTCCAAGGGTGGCAAAGGCGGTGATAACGTGATCACGTGGCGAGTTGCGGTCATCGAAAGGTTGATCACCGATCCAGTGAGCAATTGAGTTGATGCAAAAGGTGGCTTGCTGCACAACGAAGATACGGAGGAGACCAGCGTATATGAAGCCCCCCTTCCAGTCACCCCAGCCAAGGCCAGTAACAAGCATCGGGAAGACCAAGCCCATGGTAGTGACGACCTTTAAGTAGTTTTTGTGTTGCCAAACGACAACTGGGTCTTCATTGAGATCAGAAATGTCGGTGCGGCCAATTCTCTTTGGGTTTTGTTTCATGACCATCCAACCGAAATGAGAGTACAGGAGACCCTTACGGACCGAGTAGGGATCCTTGTCGGTGTCGGTGTAACGGTGGTGGGCGCGATGATCTCTTGACCACCATCTTATTGACCCTTCCACTGCACCGCCTCCAACTGCAGCGAGGAAAATTCGTAGAGGGAGAGTGGCAGAGTACGAAGTATGTGCCCAGAGTCTATGATAGCCGGCTGTGATGCCAAGACCGGTGGCGAAATAGTAGGCAAAGGCGAAGATGGCGGTCTTGAGATAGAGAGGGGTCCAAAATGCTTGGATGAAGCCGTAGAGAGGGACGCCAATGATGAGTGTGACATTCAGCCAGTTGACGTGTTTGTACCAGTTGTATCGGGTCATGGGAGTCTCCGTAATGTGTGGCTTCTTAGGGTCGTACTTTTTGGATCGGTTCGGTTCTTCCGGTTTGGCCATGGCAGATGGTTGAGAGGAAAGGTACTCGGGCTTGACAGCCAAATGACCAGCAGTCGGCTGTGAGGAAGGCATCTTGTCGTGTGGACGTGGATGACAGCGAAGATGCTGGGAGGGGTTAGAGGTGAGGATAGACAAAGAGTGAAGTGAAGATGGCGGAGGGGCAGCCTTGATATTTGAGGCGAGAAGGCAGGTGGATATGAGCTGGGAAGCTTTGCCCAACTGGCCTTGCTTTGGTTTGCCTTCCTTCGCGGATCCAACAGACTACTTTTAGATCTTGTTGAATTATGGGGTAGAGCAAGAAAAAAATTCAAGGGCAGACCACGGATGTCGCTATGCTGGAAGAAGGAATAAACGCGACAGACGGAAATGCCACAGACGGTAAGTATCTACCAGTGACTGCAATGTCTGTGGATGATACAAATTCCTGGGACGTGGAAGTTGCGATATCCTGGATTTTGGTTTCGTGTTGTGTTATGTATGTACAGTACGGGTATGTATGGCGGGCAATATGATTCTAAGTTAGGTACCTAGGAAAGGTAGTGAGGTTTTTCTTTTCGTTTATTTGCTCTTTGGCATAGAAGAAGAGACTTTGAAGCTAAATAAAGTGTCAAGTTCTGGTATGAAACACATCTATCACCAATGATCATTTCCGGCGAGTCAGAATTGTCTTTCTTGATCTTTGTTCCTCACTGTCACCACTACCTGTAGATGGTTCACCTAGCCCACGTGTATGAAAAGGGACAGACGATACTGTATGATTACCGATATTTTTCCATTCATGACATTCATGGATGGCAATCCTCAACGACTTTGGGACATTTCTTCCCCAACAATTTTATAGCGGGTAATTGCCGGTGGACTGTGATTGGCTATCGATAACAGATTGTCCCTGAAAATGGAACCGATTGAAAGTTAATCCGACCTCAACCTTCACTGTCCAATAGAGTGGCACCACCGAGTGAATCTCCTCCTTTGATCCTGACAACGTACAGTAATACATTTACGCGGAGTGTTTGAGGATTCTGATAGCGATGGCTCAATCTGATAATCTTCGTAATTATCACTGTCCTGCTGGATGGAAGTTCAATACCAAAGAACCCCCGAAATATCGTACTGTAAGTTTCTCATTACCAAATGACGGACCCTCATTCGCCCCCTCTCGACCTTCTGGAACATTTTATGGACAACCACGACAACCTCGGCAGGAAACTCAATTCAATCAATCAAGCCCCAAAGTGGGAACGGCCGAGCGGCGATCTGTGAGGCTGAGACCTTGGGTCTACTGTGCCTAGTCGGCCAATGATCGGGGACTCTCGTGGAATATGCAGAACTGTGATAGTAAGATCAATAGCCCTACGTAGTACAGTTTGTCTCTATTCTGCGGAGAGGCAATGAAGGGTGAGATGATTCTAGTCTGCTACTGCATAATAATCAGTAGACATGAGGATAATTCTTCGGTCAGATCACGTGGATCAACTTCAAGAACTTGAACCATAGAAGAACGAGGGTCCTCCCCAACATCCCACCCATCTATACACTAAACCACATTGGGTCACCATCATTAGGTGCTGGTCATCGACGGCTCATATCGACCGAGTGTGTGCTTACAGTACCTAGATACACAATTACAACGATCCGAAGTCGTATACGTCAGGAAGTGAACTAGAACAGCAAGAGTCCGACTCTATACCGTCACGATCAGGTGAGGTCAATATGGTTGGTATTCATCACTGAGTACGGCTAGTAGTACTACCCTTTTCACGCACGGGGCACCGGGTTGTAGCCTCCCCCAACAGTAACTTTACGAAAGGGTTCTGCTGGTCGGACTGGTAGCTGGATTGTCAACGGTTCTAGTACCGGTGAGGATGGCCGACTTAGGTAGTGGCCTATTCCGGGTAGAAGGCTCGGTACAACCCTCATGTCATACGTGACGCAACACAAGATAATGGGTTGAGGCATTGCCAAACCTAGGGACATATAGACTCAGGTGCTTCTGTCTGTAGTATATGCTGTCAGAGTTACAAGGTGTAGATGACCCGGATGATAAGAGATAGAAGGGAAAGAGGCTGCACTACCCCTCTTTCTCATCTTCAATATATGAGTGTCACATGCTTATGCATCCCTCCCCTTATCCGACCTGAGACAATCCTCAACAGGTTTAATTTCCCTCACCCTGAGCCTCTGGCGTACTAAGTTCTTAAAATGGGCGCCAAATGTTGAGCGAGTGCTGGCCATCATGCTGTCAACCCTAATTCCTGATAAAACGCAACAGGCTCAGGTTCGCGGCCTAGGAAGTCAATCAAAGTCTGCATTTCATCTTGACTTCCTCCCTTCTCCAATACAGTGTGGCGATATCTGCGACCCTCTTTGCCGTTCATGGGATCTGCTTTGAAAACCGTGTAGAACATATCTGCCGAATACACTTGAGAGCTACGCAATTAGAATCGTCAGCTTCATCATCCAAGTACCTGATATGGGGGTGAAGAGAAAACAACGGAGACGAGGGGAAGGGAAGTTCCGTACCTGAGGTACCCGTAATAACCGGCATCATACCCTCCCATCAGATGCCCGAATGTCGCTTGTCCATTACCCCATCCAAAACCCTCTCCCAACACTTCTGGTCCCTCAATTCGGGCAATGTCATGGCGTAAGCGATTGTATGTCTCCGAGATCTTCATGTTCTTGATGTCTTCGTGGCTCTTCGGTTCATGGACAGCCATATCGAAGATACCAAAATGCAACTGTCGCAGATTGAACAACGCATCGTTTAGATGTTTCGCCTTGATCATGTTGGCTATCAGATCATCTGGGATTTTCTCGGATGGTTTGCCCTTCGAAGCTCGCTCCCCGGCTGATTCTTCCCATGCTTTGAAATATTCAGGAGATAGGGTTGAGTAGTGACGGCTGAGAGACTTGAGCGGAGATGGTGTCCAACACCAATTCTCCAGCATTTGACTCGGCGCTTCGACAAAGTCACGCACTGTGGAGGTGCCATGGAATCTTGAGTATCGAGTTCGTGACACCAGATCGTGAATCCCGTGACCGAGTTCGTGGAAAAGAGTCACAACCTCATCATGCTTCAACAAGCTCGGCTTTTTCGGTGTCGGTTTTGAGAAGTTACAAACAAGAGCTGTGGCTGGATACCTTCGAGTACCATTTTCGGTGAGGAATCCTGGCTGCAGATTGAAGTTCGCGGCGTGACCGTACTTCCCTTGCCGAGGGAACAAATCCAGGTATAGATAGCCAACAAATCCGCCACCTTCACCCTCATCATCCCACACACTGAAAAGCTGAACCTCGTCATGCCAAACAATATCCTTACCATTGCCTGATTCCGCAATAGCATCTCGGTCCGCGCCTACGACTTCAACAAACACCAGACCCATGAGCTCCTCGAATATCTGTAGCATCCCACGGATCGTTGTCTGTAATGGAAACCACTCGGAAATTAGTTGTTGATCAAGCTGATAGTCACGCTCCTCCATCAACCTGTCGTAGTATCTATGATCCCACAAGAAATAGTGATCATCGAATTTCTCAGAATTGGATTCAACAACTTGTTTCTTCAGTTCCTTTAGTGTCTTGATCTCCGATTCCCCTCCTTCTTTTAACTTAGTTCGCAGATTGCTTAAGAATGTATTGACAGTTTCTGGGTTCTTCGCCATCTTGAATTCCAGCTTGAGCGTAGCATGATTTGGGTAACCCAACATCCGAGCAGCCTCGTCTCTCAACACCATGGACTCATGAAAAATTGGTACGTTCTGGTTGCATTTATTTTCGTTTGCAATGAACACTTTCTTCCTGGTCTCCGCATTTTTGGCGTACTTCAATGTTGGAAAGAGGTCTGGGTACTTGAAGGTAAGCCAGTATTTGCCATTCTCCGTCTTCAAAGTTGAAAGCACATCATCTGGCACGCCGTCGAGTTCCTCCTTTGTGAACCATATTCCGCCCGCCTCCTCGTTCAGATTTTTGGAAAAGGCAATGCTTAGCTCACTGAGTCTCTTTTTAATTTCCTTAAAATGGTCCCGCTGTGGTCCAGCTGGAAGACTGAGACCATTGGTGATGAAATACTTGTGCTGCTTTTCCAGAAGTCTCTGCGACTCGGGATCCAGCTTCTCGCCTTTTTTCAGAGCAGCGTCAATAAGTTTGTAGAGATCCTCCCTCATAGATGACTCGATCGAAAAATCGTCCATCAACTGCTCAGCTTCTGTTGAAGCATCTCTCACCGCTTGGTCTGTAGAGACAGATTGGTAGAAACCAAGAATGTGTGCCGTGAGCGCAGCATTGTTTTCATCAAGAGCCATTGGTAGAGCAACATTGTCAAATCTTGCCTCCTCTTCAGACACTTTAGCTGTTAGTGTGTCATAGAGCTTGCGCGTTGTCTCAATGTAGTCCTTCGTGTCCGCGATGATTGATGACGGGGTTCCGGTGAAGTTAGGAGGGGCCTGTGGGGGCCGTTTGTACGATGAGGATACCATCGTCGATGTTGTAACAGGTCTTGTAGCTGTCGCTGTCCAATTTGGAGAGGCGGTCCTAAGAGGCCTCACCTGGTGGAACAAAGAGCCTAAGCGACTCCCTATACGAAGCGGGGGAGCCAGGATGAAGGAGATCGCAATGAAGAAGGTGAGGGTAATGAAGCTGAGGAGGAACTTCCGACGTGGCGCCAGATTGGGCAGATCACCTTCGAGCGCCAAAGATTTTCGAGGGATGTAAGACGCAAAAGGATTGAACGATATAGCTTAAATATAGAGCATCGTCCCAAATCCAAGGCTGCCTTGACAAAGGGTAAGCGTAAGCGTGTAATACAATATTATGTCTTCAATACTTGTATGCTCAAACAGCTTCCAAACATCAATGCTGGACCGAGTTACTGTACGTCCAAGCTCACGCCGCATCTCCACACTCCAGCCACACGTGGCTGCGCAGGAATCAGGGTCCTTTAAACAGCTACGTAGTAATACTCCATACCATCATTGTTAGCTGCGTCCATTTACCTACTTCGCTTTGTCGAAACGCCAAAGTAAGTTGACGACAGAGCATAAGACATGGCTCTTACGTCCCTCCGCCCTCAATCTGAACCCCGGCGGTCCTCCGGGATTTTCAACAACCCTTCTCCAATGCCGTTCACTTCATCGCCAGACTTCATTGCTGCTGCGCGCCTTATCCCCCGACTTCAGGCGTCAATAATACCATCATCTCTTCCCTTAGGCCTCGACGGAGCTCTGAACCCCGCCTCTACTCAGGCAGTACCTTTTCATATTAAAGCGAATCCATACCATCGAACTCGATTACTTCAGAACGTGGAGCATGCACGTACACTGCTTCTTCACTTAGATCAGTCTGCCCAACAAATCAAAGTACAGAGCCAAAAAAGGGAAGTCCTGAAAAAGCTTGCAGAGTGGCGTGGGATCATACGCCATTTAAAGGCTGAAGTCGAGGAATGGGCGAAACTATATGGAGATAGCGCGTGGTATCGGGATGCCGAAGATGTCTCGAAGGAAAACCTGTTAGCCAAGTACGGTCGAAATAAAAGACAGAGGACGGAGTCCATGCAGTTGGACCTTGATGTCGCGAGTGGCAATTTACGAGACAATTCCTCAGAGGAACGAGTGACAATCACGACCGCAAATAATCAAATATCATCTTCTGGTCCACCATCAACAGCCTCTGTCTCACCTCGCCCAACATCTCCAAGCACCATCACCCAACCGGCTCGTCTCCGTCGACGCCGAGGTCTCCGCTCTCCATCCCCTCCGTCTTCGCCTGTACGTGGTCACACTACTTCCCACGAGCAGCAACCGCTCTCCCCCGACGCCGCCCTCGCCGCCGACGCAACAACGCAACTCACCCTAACAGAATCTATGTCCCAACTCGCAACCCAGCTCCGACTCTCTGCCCAATCCTTTTCAAACCAACTCTCGATCGATACAAAGCTCCTCGATTCTGCGGCCGAGGGTCTAGAGAAGAACGTTGGCGGCATGGAATCGGCGGGAAAACGGATGGGGATGTTGAAGAAGATGAGCGAGGGCAAAGGGTGGTGGGGGAGGATGATGTTGTATGCCTGGATTTTTGGTTTGTGGGTTCTCATGATTGTCGTTGTCGGTATTGGTCCCAAGTTCCGCTTCTAGAGAGGCCAGAGACGGATTGGACGAAGCCGGCTTGAAGGATAGAGATGTGCAAAGTATCTTCTCTCATAGATAGCTCTAATGAAAATGATACCCATTTGTTCGTTAAAACTTATTTTTTAGCTACGGTACCTATTTTTATGAAGCTTGCTGATACGGCTTCCTTTTGCACCCTCCCCATCTCCATTCCGGAGAACTCAGAGTCTGATCACCCAATGTCGTAGAGGAACCCGGATCTCCTATTCCCAGTCACCAGTGAATCAGGTCTTTTTTTCATTGATCTATTGCAAATGATCTTCTTTTCGGTTAGTAACCGAGAACCTAGTCGTACATCTTAGGCTTTGTTCTTATGACTCCTCGCCACCGTTCAACACTGACAGCACGCCGTTCAATTCCTCGACGACCTTCTCCTCCAGCAAGTTCTCATAGCCCTGACCTTGTTTTGTCGGCTTAGCCCACAGCCACTCGGTTTCTTTGGCATTGATGGGCACGATTCGTTTTCTCAATCCAGCCCTCCTTTGCAGCAGATCTTCGATGTCTTCTTTCAGCTCTTTCCTACCTTTGGTGTCCCAGTCCACGAGGTCTGGTATTTCGAGCGCATCAACCCCAGCGCTTGACCCTGCAGCTCTGTACGCATCCAACACAAAAGTAATGAGCGCCAAGGAAAAGAGTTCGTTCGTCGTAGTGAGTGCAATCGACTCAGAACTGGAAATATATGATGCAGCACGGCTTAATTGAGCTGGGAACTGGTTGAGAAAGGCCGCTATTTCAGAGGCAAAATTCCTACCGACGTGAGACAAGAGGTTTAAGGCTAGTGGTAAGATCCCAGTCGACCATATGGAGTAGAGACGACGCGTCAGAGACGATTTCGTGTCGAATGGTGAGACTGCACGTTGACGAACCGAGAGGATGTGTGCTAGGTGAGTGGATGATAGTTGAGAGAGAACGGATGACGCAGCTAGATATTCGGAAAGAAGAGGCATTGTACTAAGGGAGACGATGAACAAGAGAGATATCTCCCCGTATATCGGATCTGGATCGCTGGCTGCGCCAGCGGGTGCCACTAATGTGTGAGACCAAGAAAACAACAGTATAGCAGACTTGGCCACATCGATAGAGATGAGATGCTCCGATATCTCAGCAGAAATCCTGGGCACATAAGGTATCCGAAGGCATGTCTGAAGAATGCCGAGTAGAAGTCCGAAGTCCTTGGCTGTAACAGTCTCAGCTGGTATAGTTTCATCGTGTAAAACACTTGTCAATCCACGGAAGCCTTGTCCGACGATTACGGTTAGGATTTCGAGGAGGATTGAAAGAGTGTTCGATTTCAGGGATGGTAGTTTTGAGCCATCTTCTTCCGGCTCTGCTCGAGTGTGAAATTGGAGGGTTAGAAACAATATTTCACTCATGGACCGCCAGTATACAAGGTCCTCGTTTGCAAGTGCGTTCTCGAAGTTGGGCTCGCGAAAACGCATCGCTTCCCAAGCATTGGACAACAGCGTCTTCACTTCTCCACCACTCGCCTGAGAACTGTTCATGCGCTGTAATAATGCCAACGCGAGGTCAAGCCTTATCTGGAACACGGTATCGAATATCGCTTCCTGTGGGTAGCTGATGGTGTTAGCATGGAGAGTCTTATTGGCAGCAGATGCTATAGGCTGTTGTAATTCGGAGTCTTTCAGGAAGAAAGAGCCGTGCTCGACTGCTAATGTCCTCCAGCTGTGCAGAAGAGATAACTGTGCGTCAACGAGCGACAGGTTGATGTTGGCTCGAATGAGTTCATGCTCAAATCCACGCTCACGATCGCCTATCCATATGGCATCATGTGATAGCATGGCTTTGGCGATGTCCACGTCATAATAGTAATCTTCCCCAAGCCGCCTTGAGGCAGCAGATGTCTTTCTAAATGTTGACAGCTGACATGTTGGGTACTTTCTTTCGAGATTCTTTTTCAAATTGGAATGCAGTGATGCGTTGAAACCAGACACATTCACGGCATTCTCTGTGTACCAAATTATACTTGGTATGGCCTTTTTCAAGAAAGACGTCTCACCGACAGACCGCATATGATGAAAATGTATTGTCAGGATATCGGCGATTACAGCAGCAGCCTTGATCTGGTAGGAGTGCTCCAACGGTCGGTTAGGTTTGAGATCAATTTTAGCAACGTAGTTATAGAGCGATGGCAGGAAGCCACTCTGATTGCGGATGCTGGTAGTAGCCCATGACCAGTTTTCCTGAGCTTGTGCAGCAAAGGTTAGCAAAACGAGAGCCGCTCTAGGCTTGAGGCTCTCAATGTGATACAGAGCATGGAGGGCGGTATCGAGGAACGACTTCCCATTGGCGGTACCAGAGTCACCACGTCCCCGAGGCTTGGCTTTCACAGTATCCTTTGGAGAGCATCCCGTCAATATGAAGACGGCGAACCATTGTTGGTGGCTGCTGACAAGCGTGGAAAGTAGCTGCCAAGAAGCACAATAGGCATCGAGGTCTTCTTCGGGAAGATTGTATTGCCCAAACAACGCGAGAAAATTCTGGGATGACTCAGCACCCAGATGACCCAGAAGGGAGCCGGAAGATGTTGCAGAGGAATCTACTTGTAGCAGACAGTCGATGAGGCAGGTTGTCGGGGTCACAAACTGCTCATGTTCGGCCACCAAGCGTATCAAACATGGAAGTGTATGCACAAGCTGCGATTCAAGTCCCACTAGCGGAGTTTTGAGATAACGCCCTGCTTTAACAGCATCGAGGGAGAAGCTTAACGAGCGCTCTACCTCCGCGACTCGAGCATCAAAGAATGACGGATCCAAAGTCGGATCAGGCAATTGCAAACCGCCAGCCAAAACTCGTAGTATCGGGTTTGTAAGTGTGCCGGTAGCTGAAAGGGGTTTCAAAGCGTCTATTATCGATGGAGCACACGTTGAAAGCGCCGTCGCAAGCTGCTTCGGCATGACTGACGAGTCATCGACAAAATAAGCGTATCTTAAAATCTTCGAGAATGCAGTGTATAACTCTGCGGTCGACTCTGCTTGTTGCTGAGGTATCATGAACCTCCAATCCGACGCGATTTCGAGTAGTTGGATCATAGAACGTGTCATTGAAAGTAAAACATTTCCAACGACATGCATCGGCGCTGCAGACGATAAGCTGTGCTTTCCAGAAGATCGCGAGGTGGTTTCCGAAAGTATAGAGGTCGGTAGGGCAATAGCCTCTTCTATAAGGGCAGAATAAAGATGAACACAACTCTGCAGGAAGAAGTAGTATCCGGATGCAGCTTCGATCGAAGCGACGACGGAACCAAGCAAGCCACCACTGCCATCCAGGTCAAGAAGGCTGCTCTGTGCAAGCAACGGCCATATTCGTCCTGGTAGGACTTGAATGGTGCGCTCAAAGAATTCCACACATGCAATAAGAACGTCTAGGTTCCTATCACTGGCCGAGCGGTATCTGATACCTTGGAGTTCCTGCTCAAATATCTCGAACACTAGAGAGACTATGTCTTTATTGCGTTGGAGCGAATCACTTGCGTCCTCGAGGATAGACTTTGCTAAGTCTAAGGCAGCCGAACGGCCTTTGATGCTTTGACCTTCGAGAGATGAAGACATAAGCCGAGTCAGGAGCGTTATGGTTGCAGCAACGATAGCGCTAGTTGAACCGTCATTGTCGGCAAATGGCACGTCATCCCCACGTCTAATAAGGTCAAGCATCTTTCCCAAGAAATTCAAGGCTGAGTAACGATGATACCACATTACGACAGGCGGTCGAGAATCCGAGATGACCTGACCTGTCGTTCCAGCACTGATTAAGAAATCGTCTTCCTGGTTGGCTGACTTTGCACTGAAAACCGGGCCTTCAATGAATAAACGGCCTGGTAGACGATGCATGCTCAATGCCTGGTCTAGAGTGACAAAATTCGCGTTTTCATCTTCTCTGATAGTGTGGAAACCATGAAAATCCGAGCCTGTGGCTTGAGTGAAAGTGTCTATGGAGCTCATCCTCGAAAGGACGAGAGGAACACCGAGTTCGTCACGTACAGATGACAAACCGGCACAGAGCTTCAGGAACGGCAGCGACTCATATGGAAACCTGGAGAGAGATTCGGCAAATACAGCCTCAACCAGGATCTTATCTCTCATAAATGCCGTAGCAGCTGCTTGTTGGAGCGATCCTGACAAGAAGCTGGAATCACCGAGGAGCTCAAGCAACGTTGAGACAACCTCTGGCGAATACCCGACTATATCCAACGATGCGCTGATCAGCTCTTGGAATGAGATCGATTTTTCGGTAGCTGTGACGGATTCCTTCGACCCGGGTATGGTGGCTGCCGTTGAAATAATTTCAAAGACATTACTGCTCTCAACCGCGCTCGAAAAGAAGAGGCCTACCGGATCTTCCTGGTGAACTTGGCGGATGGCATCAATAATGTCTTCATAAATACTTTGCTGCATAGACCCAATGCTGCTTCCTGAATTTCGACGAATGGTCTGTGGACCACCGTGTGTGATTGTATCCGGTCCTTTCAGCAGATGGTTACTTTCCCTTACTTCTTTTGTAGAGATTCCGATATCGCGGACGGCATAGAGCAATACTCCCCACGCAAACACTGCCGGGCTTGCGACAGGTATGCCATTAGCACCAGCTGTGAGCAGTATTTCATGTATCTCTAATACATTGCTCTTATCAAGAAAGTACGCCGAGAGATGGCGTGGCTCAAGTTCCTCGCGAGACTTCCCGGACAACTCGACTAACAGATTCAGTGATACTTGTAGTTGCAATATTGCAAGAGATACAGAAACGACAGAGGCCCTGAGAGCGGGAATCAAAGCGAATTGCGCATCAGATGTCTGTTCGCATGATTAGTGTCTAATCGAAGGGAAGACGCAATAGCGCGGTGATCTTACTGGTTCAAATCTTTCCAGAAAGTCATATTGACCGGCGAACCGTAACCATTCGAGTATCGTAGAAGCAGTAAAAATCTTCTTACAGGACCGAATATGCAGGAACATAATGTTCAATACGGATATCATCTCATGGAGATTGACTCTTGTCCAAGCATCTTCAATATCTTCCCGGCCACCTTCAGATTTGAAGATACCGCTTCCAGAGGCAAGCTTATCGACCGAGACACGTAGTCTTCGAACACATAGGTCAACCTGTTGAGCACTGCCCTGCAAATCTTTCTGTGCTCGAAGCACCATCCTACCTAGACTCTCAATGGGCGAATCGGGGGACTTAGGTGACTGACTGGACCAGCTTAGGAGGTCCTCATGCTTCTCATCAAGCCCTCCTAGGCAACTTGCCAGCAATCTCTCGTGAACAGCATAGAGTGCTCGTCTTTGACCAAAAAATTCGTCCAAAATACGAAGCTTTCTCCGCTCGTCGGACAGAAACCTTGTTGCGCTACTATCGGAGGTATCCCTCGTAAAAATGGTTCTGAGCTCACGTCCCGAATGTCCCAGTCCACGGATACCAGAGCCCCCAATGACGGCCTCCAGAGTCGCTCGCTCTGCTTCAGTAAATCCATGTCGCAAGCGGGTCTTCGGTCTGTTCTGCCATTCCACAACCACGATTCGTAATGCCGAGACTTCGTTCAGATTTACTTCTTGACTGAGCCATAGAGCATCACTCTTGATCTGGTCAATATCATACTGTCCATGAGATGCTGGTGTTATATTGATTGCTGCTGTTCGGGTCTCGAAGTCTGACTTGGATTGCGACGTTGGTGGGTCCGCATCTTTCAAACAAGCAGCTAGAGATCGAATGCCTTCCTCAGTTGAGAGGAATTTGTAGATCTTTTCGTTTTCGTGTAGCGGACGTTTGTCGCAAAGTCGTGTAAGCGCTTCAGGCCATGAACTGTATTCAAGTTAATAACGAGATGTCCTTCCACCACTGCGCCATAGAGCTCTCACGTTAATATGCTTCCACCTGCGAGACACTTCTCGAGGGGCGGGAAGTAGATCTCCGCTTTGGGAGCCATCTTCACTCTTTGTCAGATCATATCTGTATGGCATCAATCCTCCTGCCGGGCAAGAGCAATAGGTTGATGGCTGGTAGAGTTGGCAGTGAGCTTTTGTTTGCTGGTTGCTGCGCGTCTACCATTTACCTTCTGCGCGCGTTTTAATCTCGACCAGAAGTTCTTAGAAGCTCCGACACATTTTAAGCTTTCCCGCAAATATTAGCAAAAATCATCATTTTGAATCCGCCTTGGCTGCTCCGCTCCGCCGTTCCTCGAGAACTTGACTCACAGTTCCATTTCATATCAATTGAAAGAACCTCATAACATAGGAGTGGACAGCAGGAGCTAAATGGGAAAAGGTCCTCTGGGGGCTCCCAATCCAGTTCTTTTATTGACTGTCAGGATCTACCACGGTGTCGTCGCTACATCATGGCGTTGACTGACCACTCGCCGCACCATCCTTCACCGGCCTCCAGGCTAGCGAGCGCTTCTAATTTGATCCTCATCGATAACTATGACTCTTTTACCTGGAACGTATACCAGTATCTAGTGCTCGAGGGTGCGACAGTAACGGTCTACCGCAATGACAAGATTACCTTGCAGGAGTTGATTGACAAGAAACCCACCCAGCTTGTAATAAGCCCTGGACCTGGTCATCCTGATACCGACTCTGGAGTGTCAATTGATGCCATTCACCACTTCAGTGGCAGAATCCCAATCCTGGGTGTATGCATGGGTCAACAGTGTATGATTTCTGCTTTCGGTGGTAAGGTAGACGTCACTGGGGAAATCTTACACGGCAAAACATCGCCTTTGCGGCATGATTCAAAAGGTGTTTATCATGGCCTCGCACAAGACCTTCCAGTGACTCGATACCATTCGTTGGCCGGCACTCATGCCACAATCCCAGCCTGCCTGGAGGTCTCCTCCTGGATCGCTGGAGGTCCAGATGGCGGGAAGGGAATCATCATGGGTGTTCGGCACAAGGAGCATGTAACTGAGGGCGTCCAGTTCCATCCGGAAAGCATCCTCACGGAAGAAGGGCGGACAATGATTAAGAATTTTCTTACTATGACTGGTGGTACCTGGGCCACGGCTCGTGAAAGGAAACCTGCGAGCTCAGCCCTAAAATCGACTACCGATTCGGAGCCAACATCTAACGGCACGGAACCCAAGAAGATTTCAATCCTTGAGAAGATTTACCAACACCGACGTCAGGCTGTGGCGATCCAGAAAGAAATCCCGTCACAGCGACCAACAGATCTCCAAGCAGCATACGACCTCAATATCGCCCCATCTCAGATCTCATTTCCCGAACGTTTGAAGCAATCACCCTATCCTCTATCTTTGTTGGCTGAAATCAAAAGGGCGTCGCCGTCAAAAGGTACAATTGCTATATCTGCATGTGCCCCAGCTCAGGCCAGGAAGTATGCACTCGCTGGAGCAAGTGTCATATCTGTGCTTACCGAACCGGAATGGTTCAAAGGGAGTATCGATGATCTCAAGGCTGCTCGACAAAGCCTGGAAGGAATGCCAAACCGACCTGCTATTTTGAGGAAGGAATTCGTGTTCGAAGAGTACCAAATCCTAGAAGCGCGGCTAGCTGGCGCAGACACGGTTCTACTGATCGTAAAAATGCTTGACGTGGAGACACTGACTCGCCTTTATAAATACTCGCAATCACTGGGGATGGAGCCATTAGTGGAAGTGAATACGCCAGAGGAAATGCAGATCGCAGTCGAACTTGGTTCCCAGGTAATAGGAGTAAATAACCGAGATCTCACAAGTTTCGAAGTCGACCTCGGCACTACGAGTCGTTTAATGGATCTCGTGCCAGAGGAGACTGTCGTCTGTGCTCTGAGCGGTATATCTGGACCCCAGGATGTGCAGGCATATAGGAAAGACGGGGTTCGGGCCATCTTGGTTGGAGAAGCGCTAATGCGGGCAAATGACACGGCAGGTTTCATTGCTGAACTGTTGGGTGGGAATAAGGCTGCAGTCGAGAAGAGCTCAACTTCTCTTATGGTCAAGATCTGCGGAACCCGAACGCCAGAAGCTGCTAGGGCTGCGATCGAAGCGGGTGCGGACCTGATTGGTATGATCTTGGTCACGGGACGGTCACGCTACGTCGATGACGAGACAGCACTGGCAATCTCAAAAGTGGTCAAATCTACACGCAAAAAGCAAATCGTGAAATCAACCACATTTGAAAGCCAAGCGGCTTCGGAGGCATTCGACTTCTCTGCAGACAGTCTTGCATCTTCGCCACGAGCTCGTCTCGTTGGTGTGTTTCTAAACCAGCCACTATCATACATTCTGGAGAAACAAAGGTTACTAGACCTAGATGTTGTGCAATTGCACGGCTCAGAGCCCCTGGAATGGGCAAATCTGATACCAGTACCGGTGTTTCACAAGTTTGCACCAGGTGACCAGGCAATTGGCCGAAGAGGTTGCCATGCTTTACCGCTGCTCGATTCTGGTGCCGGAGGCTCGGGGACTCAGTTGAGTCTCTCCGCTGTCAAACACAGCCTTGATCGTGACGAAGGCGTCAAGATCATCTTGGCAGGAGGTCTTGACCCTTCGAATATCTCGAACGTACTGCACGACCTAGGTCCGTACCGGAGCAGAGTCGTGGCTGTTGATGTTTCGAGTGGAGTTGAGACAGGTGGGAAGCAGGATATATCAAAAATCAAGCAATTCATTGAATTGGCAAAACATACATAGACGATCACACAATTATAGCCTGTCTTATTCATTCAGTCGTCTGATGATCAACCTCTCTTCATCTCGCAGCTTACTTTCCTGTTTCTTTGACTTCTTTCTCAGGTGAGCCTTGCAGCCATTCGGTTGCTTTCAACCTCACTTCAGATTTAGATGACAGAGATTGACAGACTCCCATGTCCTTTCTCTATACTACACATCTACCCCTTGGTATAAAGGACGAAGTGTCCTTTGGACATTCATAAATCCGTTATATTTATGACGTACATCCGATTGTTCTTATCCTTGTCTTTCTTTACCCTTTCTATCTACTTTGAACTTCATCAGCATTTGATCAACTCAAGGCTACAATAGTCACCTCGCCACCATGGGTAAGAAGTCCTTCAACAAAGTGGTTCTATGCCTCAGCGGAGAATTCAGTGAGAGACATGACAAGATCAAGCACTGGGTCTCACTTCAGGGCGGCAGAGTCGAGCACTCACTGACACCAGAAGTCACTCATGTCGTCGCTTCAGCCAAAGCGTGGAAAGGAGGATCTGATCTCATCCGCAATGCTCTCAAGAAGAAGGCGGTCAAAGTCGTCACATACGACTGGCTTGAGGATTCTCTCATGTCCAAGTCTGGGACTCCGAAGTCTGCCACTAAGTATCTGTGGTCCAGTCTTGATAAGGTTCGTAGACAAAAGACGCTTGATAAGGTGTTTGTGAGGACTGAGAAGATCCGAAAGAAGCGTGAGTTTCATTTGGTGCCATGTGCTTCGGATCTCCGCTCACCTCTTCCAGTTACCCAATTCGACAAAGACTGTGAACAACTCGCTCGGGAGCTGCGTACAGGTGAGGAAAGCCCAATTTTGCGCTACAGCAGAAACCTTGGTCTAATCACTGTGCAGAAGGATGGCATCTGTGGACCGACCCAACACAATTCACCTATTCCATCACACTCGCCCGTCCAAACATTCTCAATAACAAGATTGAGCGTTACCAGATCAAGGTGCGCAACCACTCTTCTCCAGACTGCCCTCTGCCCGTACCCGTATACTACCTCTCCCCAACCCAAATACGACCTATAATATTCCTCCCACCCCAACCTCCCTTCCCAACACCTCACCGTGTCCCTCCCGTCAAGCCGCTCGCTCAACAACTACAGATCGTTGAATCCGACTCGATGCCCCACACCTACGGTCTGCTTGTCCAGTATTTCTGTCACGGCAAGAAACCGGGCTCCGACCTGCTATGTCCGCTCGGGTCGACCTTCGAATTCGCCTTCAAGAACTTCCGGACCTTCTTCAAGCGGAAAACGGGGATCGATTGGGAGCGACGCTGCGAGAATCTGAGAGGTCCTGAGATGGGTGCCGACGGTACGGATACCTTCGTGGTCGACGAACTGACTGGCGTAAGGGTTAGCGGGTGGTATAGGTATATGCCTCCGACTGGCACTGAAGAAGGGAGAGGCTTGATGGTTGGTGGTGGTAGTGGTGGTAGGAAGCAGCCATTTGGAGAAATCACTGTGATACAGCCGGTAAAGGAGGTCTCAATGACGGCGGGAGACGTGGACGCCAAAGCCAGGACTCCAGATGGAGGCTGGTGACCAGTCCGAGTTGGCACGTCCTTTTGGTGCTTCGAATGCCCCCCCGTATAACAACCAGGAGAATCGGATTATCTTGGACAGCTATATTGACGCACCCCATTCAATGCCTAGCTCACACAGCTTCAACCTATGAGACCTCAGATCAGGGCTCGTCAACCGACTCATATCTTTGACAGATCGCTGGGTTTCCGAAGTTTTTTTGCTACTGGGACTTGATGGTCATATCGATGGTGGTCCGAACAAGATTGGATGCTTTGAGCAAGAAAGTTTGGCTGTTCGAATTCAAGCAATCTATGGGGTATCTCTCCTACCAGAACGAATTTTCAAATCCCTTTAATTACAGACGACCTCAAACTCCTGAGAATGCAATCTTGAACCGAAATCGAGACCTCTGTGAAACGTCGTATCATCACACAACGTTCATGTTATCAGAGATAGTCCTTCTTCCTTGAAGTCCTCGTGTACTGGGTCAACGCCCACTCAACTTCTCCTCCACTGTCCTTTTCTAGTGTACCTCCTCTTATCTCAAAACATCTCATAGTCATTCGAGGCCCGACCTCCGCAAGTTCGACATTGTTGTAGCTCGTCTTCACAAACACGTGATGTCTTACTTCAACGCTGTCTTCTACATTCTTGAAGGTGACCACTCGATTGCCTAGCCTCGACTCGGCAGGTTCTCTAGGTGGAAACAAGTGTTTCAAGATCTGTACAATCCGTTTCCCCAGTGGCGTAGTAAATCCTTCGAAAATTAGGTGGGGATAGGACTCGCTAACTGTACCCCTGGAAGCATTGGGGATATCCGCACGAAGAACGACGTTATGTAGGGAGAAAGAGGCAGTCGGTCCATGCGGGAGGTGGCTTATGGTCATGGCAGTTGGGGTGCCACGATGCTCGTGTAGAAGGATGACATCCGACAGCGCCGATGCTTTTGCGCTTGAGAGAAGGTTTTCGAGGATGAGGTTTCCTCTATTCAGACGTATAGATGTAGGTAGCAGTAGTCGTATCTCTTTGCTGAAGGCGGAGAGGCGAGTCGAAGGATCGCGGGAAGTGGTAACAAGAGGTCGAGGGTCGGTCAAGCCAGAAAGAAGGGAATATTCATCATCAAGGTCTTCCGCCTCGGCATCAAGCGACTCGTCAAATTTAAAGTCTTTGCGCAAAAATTTGTCATTTGCTAATGAGGGATCAAGCGGCTTTCCGCTGGCCAAAGACGCCTTCAAGGCCGAACGCTTTTCGGCGATTGAGGCATCCCGCAGTTGAAGCGCCCTGCGGTAGAGATAATCACGGCGTTCCCGAGCTTGTCGTCGCTATCAGATAGAAGTTAGTATGGAGTACCTAGACAATCTCTCTCGACTTACAATCATAATGCCGGTGCTTCTCCAGAGTAGATAGTGTCAGTCACTGGCAGAGGAGATCATCCCAAAAATTTATTGAACCCTGTTCTTCTCGTCCAGGAAATAATTGATGCGGGATGATTTTCGCTGCATGCGGACCCACTCGCTTGCGGGACCAGAGGCGGGAGTCAAGTTGGTGAAGTGAAACTCCTTCACAATCTCATTGCAATGAGCCGCATGTTCCTCCGCTGTTTTCAAGGTGTTACACGGCAGGAGTGAGGGGAGGAGGACTTTTGTGTTAACCGTGCAGCTCGACGTTGCACAACGTGTACCATTGAAAGACACTCCTCCACCGTCTACTGAACTACAAGGCTGCGATATTGCCACTTCCTCCCGGCAGGGACTTCATCAACCTTCGGCCCGTCCTTCCGATAATCCAGCGACAGCTTCATACATATCATGGAGGCCTTCAATTCTATAGGCAATCACCTTGTATCTTCGTCCAATGCTGTTATCAACGCCAGCGATGACTATTCCACCATGGATCCCGATGAGAGCGTGCTGAACCTCGCAAATGGTGTGCGCCGCCGCAAACATGATGATGAGGAGTCAGATGGGTTTGATGACGATGACTTGGAGAGTATGGCTGGTGCGGCAATAGATGGGAAAAAAGCGTCAACCACGGTTGAGGAAGAAGTTGAACTACCGCCTCATGCATGCGCGTATGTACCCGAGCGTTGCTGTCGCAAATTTCGGGCACAAAACGACTGACACTATATCACAGTTACTGCGGTATTCATAATCCTAGCAGCGTTGTCAAATGCCTCACATGTAGCAAATGGTTCTGCAGCGCCCGCGGCAACACGTCTTCGTCTCATATTGTCAATCATCTGGTCCGCGCACGTCATAAAGAAGTTCAATTACACCCTAGCAGCTCACTCGGCGACACTGTACTTGAATGCTATAACTGCGGTACGAAGAACGTTTTCCTCCTTGGTTTCATCCCTGCAAAGTCCGACACCGTCGTGGTCCTTTTATGTCGGCAACCATGTGCCTCGATGCCTTCTTCCAAGGACATGAACTGGGATATATCGAGGTGGCAGCCACTTATAGAGGATCGATCATTCTTGCCCTGGCTAGTGGCAGCGCCCAGTGATCAGGAACAGCTCCGCGCTCGTCACCTGAGCCCACAAATGATTGCCAAACTCGAGGAAATGTGGAAAGATAATGCGTCGGCTACCATCAAGGACCTGGAAAAGGCTGCCACCATCGACGATGAACCAGCTCCCGTTCTACTTCGCTATGATGATGCTTATCAGTATCAAAATGTCTTTGGACCATTGGTCAAGATTGAAGCAGACTATGACCGTAAACTCAAAGAATCACAATATCAGGATAACTTAATCGTCCGATGGGATCTTGGTCTCAACAACAAGCACCTAGCTAGTTTCGTACTGCCGAAGCTTGAACTTGGCGATGTGAAACTGGCAGTCGGAGATGAAATGAGATTAAAATACACTGGTGAGCTGCGTCCACATTGGGAAGGCGTTGGATATGTCATCAAGATTCCGAACAATCAGTCTGACGAAGTCACCATTGAGCTACGGACCAAGGGCGACCACAAGTCAGTGCCTACTGAGTGCACGCACAACTTCACAGCAGACTATGTATGGAAAGCAACCTCCTTCGATCGTATGCAACTCGCCATGAAGACATTTGCTGTGGATGAGCTCAGTGTTTCGGGCTATATCTTCCACCGTCTCCTTGGTCACGAGGTTGCAGCCGCGCCGATGAAGACGCAGATGCCTAAAAAGTTCAGCGTCCCGGGGCTCCCAGAGCTTAACGGAAGTCAGATCAATGCTGTGAAGGCTGTACTTCAAAAGCCGCTTAGCTTGATTCAGGGTCCACCTGGTACAGGAAAAACAGTGACTTCTGCTACCATCATCTATCACTTAGCGAAAATCAACGGCGGTCAAGTCCTTGTTTGCGCGCCTTCGAACGTCGCTGTTGACCAGCTGTGCGAGCGGATTCACCGAACCGGTTTGAAGACAGTTCGCGTCACCGCTAAGTCCAGAGAAGATGTGGACTCGCAGGTCGGATTTTTATCTCTACATGAACAAGTGAGGATGAACGATAGCAACATCGAGCTCGTCAAACTTAACCAACTCAAAACAGAGCTGGGCGAGTTGTCCAGTCAGGATGAGAAGAAGTTCAAGCAATTGACCCGAGCCGCAGAACGAGAAATCCTAACAAACGCCGATGTAATCTGTTGCACCTGCGTTGGTGCCGGTGATCCTCGGCTTGCGAAGTTCAAATTCAGGACCGTGCTCATCGATGAGTCAACTCAATCTACAGAACCTGAATGCATGATTCCTCTTGTTCTCGGCTGCAAGCAAGTCGTGCTTGTGGGTGATCATCAGCAACTTGGACCGGTCGTCATGAACAAAAAGGCTGCAAAGGCGGGCCTCAACCAGTCACTCTTTGAGCGACTTGTTATCCTTGGTCATGCTCCAATCCGTCTCAACGTCCAATATCGCATGCATCCATGCTTGTCAGAGTTCCCATCAAACATGTTCTATGAAGGCTCACTTCAGAACGGTGTTACCATGCAGCAGCGCCTGCGTAGAGATGTGGACTTCCCCTGGCCTGTCTCGGATGACCCAATGATGTTTTGGTCCAATCTTGGAAATGAAGAAATCTCTGCGTCAGGTACTTCTTATCTCAATCGTACAGAGGCTGCCAACGTCGAAAAGATCGTAACCAGATTTTTCAAAGCCGGCGTTCAGCCCCAAGATATTGGTATCATCACTCCTTACGAGGGCCAGCGTAGCTACATCGTTAGTTCCATGCAGACCACAGGCACATTCAAGAAAGAGCTGTACAAGGAAATCGAAGTTGCGTCTGTGGATGCATTCCAGGGCCGTGAGAAAGATTTCATCGTCCTCTCCTGTGTTCGGTCAAACGACCATCAGGGAATCGGTTTCTTGAGCGATCCTCGTCGATTGAACGTGGCCATGACCAGAGCCAAATATGGTCTGGTGATTCTTGGGAATCCAAAGGTCCTCTCCAAGCATCCACTCTGGCATTATCTTCTTTTGCACTTTAGAGAACGCAATTGTCTCGTAGAAGGACCGCTTTCAAACCTGCAAGTGTCTCTTCACCAGTTCAGTCGACCAAAGCAATCATATCGTGGCCCACAGAGGTACCAAATGGCCTATAACCATGCCTCTAATATGGCAAGTGGTATGATCAATGGACGCAACGGTCAGCGCAACGATTACCATGACACTGGATCAGTGGTTGGTTATATACCCGATGATGTCTCATCTATTCATTCGTCTGCGCTCGGTGGCGTTGGTGTCCCGTCAGGGTATCCTCCAATGTTCCAAGGCTTCACCGCTGACACCTGGCCAAACTTGCCAAATGGCCGTCGGGCTAATGGCAAACCTAAGGCTGCACCTGAGAGCGTTGCGGGCGAGTCTGTTGTAACCGAGTCCGATGTGACAAACAGTGTCGTCGGCCAAGGCGGAGTCAGTCTCACAGGTCTTACAATCAACGATGTCAATAAGCAACCAAGTTTCAGTCAGTCAGATCGTCTCAAACGATACGTTGAATCAGGTGGTCGCGGTGGTGCCAATGATTCCGCCAGCATCTTTGGTGGAAGCTCTGCCAGTGTACGAGGTCCACGCGCCCACGGCGATGATGATGATGCCCGCAGCATCTCTACAGCCTTTGCAAGTCAAGTTGGAGGTGGCTATGATTGATTGATCGAAGGGTGAACAGTGCGGATGGATAATCTATTTCTACTGCAAAGATACAGCCGGTCTGATAGCCAGAGCTCCCGATGCATGAGCCGCTCATCATGAGGCTGACACTTCAGAGCTTGTCAAGCTCTGCAAACCGTCATTCTTTCGCCACATTATCTCACTGCAGGACATAAGTCAGTGGATGCAATGTGTCCGATTGACAAACGGCGGGACCAGCTCAAGCGTGCCCTTGCGAAGAGCCTGTGCGAACAACTTTCTCTGTTGAGGCACATTATCCTACCTCGGTACTAAGGTCTCTCGTCAGAGTCGCCGCGCCGGATCACAGTGGGCAAACTCATGATGCAACAATGCCAGATTTCCCGCTACCCGGCCCATAAGCCGAAAATGCCCAATACTGGAGTGAGACCTACAACAAGTAGTTCGGCTAAACGATGAAGGAGGTTGTGAGTAGATCGTGTTTTGTCTTTTTTTGATCATTCCTGTTCACGATCTCTCCTCGGCACTGGCCGAAGTACGCTCATTCTAGATCACTTTTTACTTTTGATGTCATGTAGTCAAAAACACATTCATTAGCTAGCCTTTTGTTGCCAATAAAAATCACACGGCGAGCTTGCTGTTTGATAGATCCAAGTGTCGCTAGTAGGGAGACATCATAAACTTCAATTGCTGTCTTGGACATCCGAAGTTCCCATTGTAGTGTGGACAATTCCGGAGATATATTTTGCAGATGCTTCGACCAACCTAATAATGGCTCATAACAATTTCATCCTCCACAAGTATCAGCTATTGCTTACTGCAGCGTTCCAATCAGCCGATGAAATGGTGACTCTTGATTAGCCATCTCTGAGCCAAGGATCTCGCACATATTCCTGCCGCCGCCCAGCCTGTTGGTCACCCCACCAGCTGAGATATTAACCAGCACGTCTAAGACCAGCTAAGAGTCTTCTCAGATGATATTTCAATCGGAGGCCACCAATTTCAAGATACTGCCAGAGCTGGACGTGATATCAGTTCACACAATGCCTCTAACCGTTTTTACTGACTCTGATATACGCGCGTTGCTCCTTACGCTGACGAAGGACGACATCTTGGAGCTTCACCACAATCTCGCAGAAGCGTTGCACGAATACTCCACTGGCAACCAAGATGCAGGATGTTGCTCATCATACCAGCCAATGCGGACGGCAATCAAAAAGAAAAGTGGAGTTACTACATTATTCATGCCTGCTTCATCTGGGTCATTAACAGGCGTCAAAATTGTGTCTTTAGAAGGAGGAGAAATCTCAGGTCAGGAATCCCCATATGAAGAGTCGAAAGTATCGACACCAAAATCGAGGACTGGAAGCATATCCTCCAAGAGAGACTCGATTTCCACAGCCTTCAGCGGTCTGAGTTTCCCTCCAACCCCTGATTCGGCACCAGTTTCGAATTCATCGATCAGCGGGTCTTCCTTCAAAGCCCCATCTACAATCGATAGTTCGATCAGCACGACCGTTAAGGGAATGGTGACCATTCTTGACTCTATAGGAAACCCGAAGGCCGTGCTCAATGCCGAAGAGCTGACTGCATTTCGGACAGCGCTTGCGGCAACCCTTCTGATGCAGAAAAGGCACCACGTTCACACTGTTACGGTCTTTGGGGCAGGGAAGCAAGCTTACTGGCACATACGGTTAGCACTCCTGCTGCGAGGCGACGAGATACATCATGTACACATCATCAATCGGACCTTCGACCGAGCAACGCAATTGCTCAAAGAATTTCTGACCCTTCAGAGCAGCACCCTCAATTCGAAAGCGAAGTTCACAGTCCTCAGCGCAGACTTCAAAGAATATGGCCGAGTGCTTAAAGATAACGTTCGAAAGGCTGACGTGATATTCTGCTGCACTCCATCGATCGACCCGCTGTTCCCTGCGGAATACTTAACATCCCATGAAGGGCGCCGGAAAGGTCGATATATCTCAGCTATCGGTTCGTACAAATCACACATGATAGGTATGTATATTGAAGAACAAGCACACAGGCTATCGATATTGAATTTTTGAGCTGACCGCTAGCCGACAGAAATCCATCCCGATATCCTTAAACAAGCCGTCCAGCCTGAGCATGTTCACCATCACAAGCATGCAGCTCAAGCAGGAGTCATCGTCGTCGATAGTCTTGAAGCATGTCTGAAAGAAGCTGGAGAAGTAATTCAGGCAAAATTGACACCTCGTGACTTAGTGGAAGTGGGTGAGCTTATGATGGTCAGGAGAGCAGCGCAGAAAGAAATTGAGCTGGGAGGACCCGGAGAGAAAGGCCTTGTTAATTGGCTAACCCAGGGCAATGTGATCTACAAAAGCGTTGGCCTAGGCCTCATGGACCTGGTCGTAGGTGGAAATGTCGTTGATCTCGCGACATCGAGAGATATCGGAACAAGGATACCAGATTTCTAGAGTGGAACAGCGAGATTGAGGTTCTCCAGGGCTAAGCGATCCCCGCCGAATCGTGGCGCGTGATGCTAGGATGCTGGATTAGGAGACCGGAGGACATAGGAGATTCCTCATGGCTCGCTCGGGATCTACGTGATATACAACACTAGAAGGTCGCAAGACCTGGTCCGTGAAGGACTCAATGTGACATTTTCTTCACAATTACCTACCATGGTGAAAACAATCGTGTCACTCCACTCATATGGGTCCTTGAGGATTGAACCACCGATGTTTTCATTTGCCGATCTCAGGGTTGGGCTATCTACCGTACCTGGAGTATCTGATCACCCGACACTCTTCAGGGCCGAACCCATTAATTACGAGATTGAGGGCGGGATGGTCTCTTTCGGCATCTCATTGTAAGCTTGGGGGTCGTCTAGTCCTTGTACTGTGGTTATGCCTAGTACCAGGTAATAGGACCATGACTACTATCGTACCAGCCTATCCGGGGCGGGCCATAATACTTATCATAGCCCCGCATTCTCCCCGCCATCAATTGGGCCTCTCCAGACCAATTTATTTGTACTGATCACAATGCTGGGTAGCTAGACATATCATCGTATATATCTGCACATTTGCATCTGCAACCTCTACGTGAGAACCCGAACGAGGTAATCATATTGCGCTTGCGATTACGTTCTACTTGAAGCTATAGATCTCAAAAGACTGCGTTGCGCGATCGTCAAGAGCATTGTCACAATATTATTACAGTACACAGCGCGCAACTATGGTAGGCGTACCAGAAACTGTCCGTCTTCCCAACGGGCATACCTTGACTGTCACTCAAGTTTTTGGCGGCTTTTCGTTCAAGACGAATGAGCTTGACTTGCACCACTCTCCTTTCCCTCCAGGTTGGACGGTTGTCCTCGACACTGAAGATGAGGATCGAGAAAGAGAGCTACGATTACTGCGCAGATACAGTGAGGTGCAGCCACTACACCCCGACAAGGAGAACGAGGTAGAGAAGGCACCACGTCATCAACACCACACCACTCATCGCTTCACAAAACCTACGTTGCAGCGGGACGGCTTGTATCTGTCCTCCATATCCATACCTGCCAGCAATGACTTTCAGGCACCGAAATCACCCACCAGACAGTTAGCGATGATGTTGTGGGCAACTTTATTCTGGTATTTTCACAAGGAGGAACCCGATCCACATGTAGAAACAAAAGCATCGGCTCTAACACCAGACTCCGGAAAGCCCAAGGGGGATTGGAGAGTCAAGGTAAAACGCGAGGGGATATTCCAAGGCAAGAATGTCTTGCCCAAATTCGAAAGAATGGGGTTAATCACAAGCGAGAATTCATATGTCGGCGTAGACACAGATCCGCGGTACGCTGGCTACAACCACATGTTCGTCAGTCGTCGTGCTTTCTGGCAAATCGATCCCCGTATATTTTTGTTCTCGCTTCCTCCTGCCGCAGGATCGCCTCACCCGAGCACATCTCCCCGCTCGTCCAGACCATCGTCTCCAGCCCGCAGTGATGGAAAGATATCCCCACGGCCAGACCTTGCTTCAGCGCATGATGGTTCCTCTCCTCCTGGACCGTGGGCTTCGGGATCCAACCTTCCAACATATTTTCCACCTTCGCCCCTTCAATATGTTTTCACGAACCATATTAGGCATCCCATCCGTCCGAAGCCTCCACGGCAAGGAGAGGTGTTTTATACTCGTTGGATATCCTCTGTGGGACAGTGGCTTTCGTTTCGCGTCCCTTCACTATCGCCAGATGCCTGCCGACCCTCGGGGATATATGTTCCTGGGCATGCCGGTGGTTCAATGCCTACGGTGCCTACGATTTCATCGATCGCTAACGGCCTATCCGATGTTGAGTTTCTCCACAAGTGGATGAATGACCCGCGAGTGAATGCGGCTTGGGGTTGTGCAGGGCCACGAGAAACGCAAGAGAAAGTGCTCATTGATGCCCTCTCGTCAAAACACAGTTTTCCTGTCTTCGGCTGTTGGAACGATAAACCGTTCGGCTACTTCGAGATATATTGGGTCAAAGAAGATATGCTGGGTAAACTGCTGGGCGGCGATGTCGGGAACTTCACCCGTGGACTCCATGTCTTGGTTGGCGAGCAAGAATTCCGAGGATCACATCGGGTCAAGCTTTGGTTGACCGCACTAGTGCATTACTGTTGGCTGGCAGATATGAGGACCGAGACGGTGATGTTGGAGCCCAGGGTTGATAACCAAAAGTAGGTGTCCGATTTTCGTGCTTCAAGGATTCTAATGCTAACGCAGAGGACTAGGTTTATAGGCTACTTGCAGGAGTCGGGGTTTTATAAATCTGGAGAGATTACCTTCCCCCACAAGCAAGCAGCCGTCATGAAGATACAGAGAGATGCCTGGGAAGGACCTGATCTATAACGATCAAGTTCACGGAGCTGAGCGAGTGATCTGCCGCATGGCGAGCACGATCGTTGATACCCCTTACGATACGACGCAATGAGGATGTGAGTCTAGCAGCAATATACCTAGGTAGTTACCTAAACCTAGATGTAGTTAGATGTAGGATCGTCTATTGGAGCTCACACATGTTTCCCTTTTTCTATGTACACATTATTCCAGGATTCATCTTTACAAGCCAAAAGTTGTATCATAATCTCATGATTGTAAGACCTGCTACTTGTGTACACTTGTGGCATTCCGTGCAGTAAGTTCACAGTAATTATAATTAGTAGGTACAAGGTTAGGAGATCCCGTCTGAGTGATTCCTTACGAAAGCTTTTCTGCCGTCTTTCTTTCTACAACTCATCCATATGACGGACATCGAATGTCGTATCTCCTAGAAATCTATGACACAAATTCAGTCCACGAGAGCGAGAACAACCACGATTCTAATCCAGGTGTCTCAGCCACCTGGCACGGAAAATTGACAAAAAAAGCCCACAACGGGCTGCATCAGGCCATGCATTGCTGCCGCGTTAATCCATACGCGTCCACACATCTCCCTTGCTTAGATATGGCAGGAACACCTGAATCGCACGACCCTCGAAGGTTCACAGGGAGCGTTTCCTCCTCACCATCCAAAGATGTCTCGATGTGCATCCCATTAGGTTTTCAAATGTCTTGTTAGGTTTCCAAATTTCTTGTCACAGAGTCTAATCGTGCGTCTAAAAAAGAATGCTCTACGCTCGTTACCGCCTTGCGCTGCTCACTTTGGTCTTTCTACTTCTTCTTACTTTAGTCTATAACCATTTTGAGATCGTCGCCGAACAAACCGAGCTACTGACGGATAGCTTCAGCGATGGGCTCACATGGCTGGCGGGCCACATCGACGACGAGCAAAGAGGTCTTTTGCTGGTAGAAGGAATGCAATCTTGGCTGGACCATCCTCTGGACCCTTCAGACTTTGCGAAGAAAGGTGATAGGGTGAAAGCTGTTGCAGGGCTGATGCGAATTGTCCAAGAGCATGAAACGTCAAAGTTAAAGGCTGCATTGTCCCACGTGCTCGAATCCGAATACCCTTGGTGGCTTCTTGACAATGATGAATATCGGCCCTGGGAGAAGTCATGGCTTTACCCAGGCCATGACACCGGGATTGTGATATGCACCTCCTCGCAAGATATTATGGTTGCGACACAACTTATTCAGATACTGCGAAATGTCTTCGGCTCAAAGTTACCCATCGATATAGCATACGCTGGTGATACTGACCTGTTCTTCCAACATCGGTCATATTTACGGAATTTGGGTTCCAACATCCAAACTCTCAATGTTCTCGATCACTTTAACGAATCATATGTTGGCCTTGTTGATGGAAAGTATGCATTGAAGCCATTCGCCGTTTTAGCCAGTCGTTTCCCACGCGTTATCCTTCTTGATGCCGACACCGTCCCTCTTCAATCCCCTGACAATGTACTCCAGCGGTTTCGAACATACAACGAGACGGGCCTTCTCTACTTCCACGACCGGGCCTACAGAACTCAGGATTCACGTCGTGAGTGGATATCAGAAAAACTACATTTTCGCAACCTGAGCACTACACTCACCTCCAGCCTCTACTGGCGAGAAGGTCTCTGGGAAGAAATGGCTTCGGGACTCCTTGCAATCGATAAGACTAGGCCAGAAGCTTTCATGACTCTTCTATTCGCCGCTTGGATGAATACCAAGTCTGTCCGTGACCAAGAAACCTATCCACACGTCCTCGGAGACGAAGAAACGTATTGGCTGGCCGCAGAGTTCGCTCGCTTGCCATACGCCTTTGTTCCCGAGTATGCAGGCATAATTGGTACTGTAGAGGACGGACACGATGACAGAATCTGCAGTACACACATGGCGCACATGGATGAGACCGGAGTCAAACCGTTGTGGTTCGCCAACACAGTAATGGAGAATAACGCGCGGCAAGACAGCAAAGTCGGTGGACTAGATGAGTTCAAAAATATCATGCTAGCGGGTAGGGAGATGAAAGACATGCCACGGTGGGAGTATCAAACCGATGACCTGTGGTGCGCAGAGGGCAAGGAGGCACAGAACTTGGCAGAGGACCGGGACTTTGGCGAACTCATGCAAAGAATCTTGAAAGAGGCCGAGAAAGTCACCAAGGATCTGGAGGCAAACGGGCTTCTGGAGTGAAATCGGTTCGCCATTTCTACTATATTGTAGTGACGAGGCTGGTTCTTTTAAGGGAGTTGCCTAAGTATGTATTGGATTGTAATATATGAACAATGCAGGAATGATATTTACGAACGAATATGCACAAAGCGACGTTGGTTTGTACGAATCCACAGGACAGTCATTGCTCTTCATTTATAGGGTCAATATTGACGGTTCTTGATATCATGACAGGCTCTAGTTGTGGTTTCTTTGGGACAAAAGATAGAGATAAGACTATATGTACGGATTTCTAACTAGATTGATTATTCATGATTTGTAGGAAGTAGAGAGCGTTGGCCTAATTATTTAATCTTTGTCAAATTACCTCTGTTTTATCTCTGCAGCCACATTCACCGCGATTCACTTATCCATCTATTACCGTCCATCCATCCATTCACCCCGGATCCTCGAATTCATGTAAGATGGACCTGAACCTGCCCCGTCACCGCCCCCACGTCATACCCATCCAACACCTTATTGACAGCGTCGACGTCCAACCCTTTGATGACTTCATTCCCCTCGTTAATGATCGGTTTGATCCCTCCCTCTTGCAGATAGCGTGGTAGCCAGCGTGTGAAGAACGCATGCGGCACCAACACGCTGCTCGCGAGCGCGGACCCGAAGACGTCTTTGAGAACGTAGCCGGCTTGTTTAGCGGTCGTGAGGTGTGAGGCGTCCAAGTCGGGACCGCCGCGGGGGAGGAGGCGAGCGAGGGTGCCGGTGTGGGTGGTGGAGAGGGCGTCGAGGGTGGGGAGTTGGGCGAAGGGGGGGTTGATGGTGTCGTAGGCGTAGAGTAAGGTGTTGGAAGTGAGGGAGCGGATTTGTGAGATGATCTGTGAGGAAGGGAGGTGGCGGTCGATGATGTGGGTTGCTCCCATGGATTTTAGGACGGGGGTGTTTTGGGCGGAGGCGACGACGATGATGGTGCCGATCCCCGCGAGAGAGGCGAGTTGGATGGCGTATTTGCCCGTGTTGCTGCCGCCGCCGTAGATCAGGAGCGCGGTCGAGCCATAGTCGAAGTCTGAGGAGATCCACGGTGCCGGGATCCCCAGTGCCGTCGGATCAAACAACGCGACCGCGGATGTCACCAGATTGGTCGTCAGCGTAACCGCCTGAGCATCCGAGAACCCCTCGGGGATTTTGGTGGACGCCGCAGCGGGAAGGATCGCGTACTCTTGCAAACCCATGCTATCCGGGTTGGCGAAGAAGGATTGCGAGAACACACGGTCCCCCGGTTTAAAGCCGTCATCGTCCTGCGAAGCACGAGGACCACCACCACCAACCGCCGTAACAACCCCTACGACATCGATCGCCAACGGAGTCGGCAGGATCTCAGCGACGAACAGGCCCCAACCGCGAGACTTGG